>CAJQUW010000616.1:0-147500 GCA_907163375.1 Prostheceraeus crozeri | reverse complement strand
TTTGTAGAACTGCATAATTATTTTATTAGGATCATTTAAATTTCTATCAAAATGGAACTCACAACCATATCTCATTTTCGATAAGGTTAACATATCAAAAGTTTCATTTAGAATTTTTGCATTGACATTTCCAAATTCTTTCAGTGTTTTAGCAGTCAAATATGATGATGCTCGTCCTTTCTTTGTAATTTCTTCAATATGTTTTCTGTCAGTTTTAGCTATCCAAATACCTAAGTATTTGTATTCTTCTACTATTTCGATAGATGTTGTAGTATCATCATCATTTTTTAACACGAGCTCTTTAAAGTTTTCTTTCTCATTATTTATCATGATCTTAGTTTTGTTATAGTTTATGGTGAGTCCATTTTCACTACAAAAGTTTCTCATGTGGTTTATTTGTTTGATTAGTCCTTGCTGAGATCCACTAAATAAAACAATATCATCAGCATAGACCAATGAGGCCAGCTTTATATCATCTATTTGAATTGGGTCAATGTCATTCATGTTTCTATCTAGTTCTATCAAAAAGTCGTTTATATATAGACAGAATAAAGTTGGCGATAAACTATCTCCCTGTGGAATTCCATTTTCTAACATAAATTCTTCACTTTCCATTCCGTTAAGCAAAATTTTGTATTTCTTATTTTCTATGATATTTTCCATTAAGGAAAGAAAATGACCATCAGGAATGATACTTCTTAATTTATTGATCAGGTGATATTTTGGTATTGAATCGAAAGCCTTTGATAAATCAATGAAACAAATGTATAACTGCTTCTTATTGTTTCTATAAACTTGTATAATTTCTTTTAGGATCCAGATATTGTCTAAAGTAGAATGTTCTTTACGAAATCCTGTTTGACATTCATGAATTAATCCATGTTTGTCAATCCAGGCATTCAGTCTTTCATTTAATATTTTTGTAAGCAGTTTCTCAATACACGAAGACAGATTAAGACATCGGTATGAGTTCGTATTGTTCCTATCTCCTTTTTTGTATATAGGAATCATCCAACTTAATTCCCATGGAGTTTTCTTATCTTGAAAAATGCCATTGTAGAGTATTTCCAATATCTGGATTTGACTGGGGTTATTTTTGAATATGTCGTATACAATATGATCTGGACCACTTGACTTCAGAGTTTTGGTTGATTTTACTGATTTTTCGATTTCTTCAACTGTAATTTTCCTGTCTAAAATATTTTCTTCAGTCATCATAGGTAAGTTGAGACAGTTACTCAACACAGTTAAGTTTAGCTGATTTTTTGTAACTATATTTGACATATTCAATTGAAGATCTTTGCCTTTAAGCACATTTTTAAAATTTTCTACCGTTAGTTTAGTGTTGGTTTTTATGTTTTTTCCAGGTCTACTTTTGCTTATTAGTTCCCAATATCTTTTGGAATTATTGTTGAGTTTTGCTTTTTGTAGTTCTGCCAATTTTTCTTTTCGTAATTTCCTTTTTTCTAGTTTGAGAGTCTTATTAAACAGTCTCTTTTTTTGCAATAATGAAGTTAAATTTTCTTCGGTTGGGTCATATTTGTACATGTCAGCTGCTGCCTTATAAGTTTTGCGAAGGCATCTAGCATCTTTTGTGAACTTAGTTTGTCTTTTTAAATCTAGTTTTTGGTAAATTTCTTTTCCTGTATTAACTAATTCAGTATATAAATCTTTTGTATTAAACTGTTTTTCATTTTTTTTTTCTGCAAGTTCAATACTTTTTGTAAATATGACTTCTTGATATTCATAGGAATCAGAATCAATCATCATTTTGAATGGTCCTACATTCTTACTTATGGTATGTCCACATTTTCTATTAAGTGTTTCCGATTCTGATTTTACCTGTAAATCTATGTTTATTTTCATTGGTCTATGGTCCGTAAAAAATTTAGGTTCAAGTATTTCAAAGGCTTTCAATTTTTCTATCATTGATTCTGATAGAAGCAAATAATCAGCAACTGATTTGTAGTTTATACCGTTTTGGATTTTACAAAATGTATGTGTGCCCTCTTCATATCTGCCGTTTGCTATCACAAGAGATGTTTCATTACAGCATTCTATCAATTCTCTACCTTGTTTATTTATCACTGAATCATCCGATTTTCTAATGGGAAGATCCATATGTTCATTGTCATTTACTATACCAGTTCTACTATTAAAGTCTCCTAACATCAGTATGTTCTTCATTTTGTATTTTTTAATATAATCTTTTATTTTACCAAAGTAATTTTTATCGGCATATTTCGATTCTCTGCTTTCTCTGTAGCAAAGTATCAAAAAAATTTCTTTGATATCTTTCCATCTACTGTTGATAATTTTTATTATTAGTATGTCTCCGTTTTCGGTAAGTATGTTCTCAATGCTTTGTTGGTTTATATCATCTCTGTAGTATAATCTAGCTCCTTTAATTGGTCTTCCGAAGTTACTTTTTATTTTGCTTATCGTTTCGATTATACCATATTTATGATTTAATGAAAGGGAAAGATTGTTCGATTCATTTTCAATTAAGTGCGTCTCTGTAAAACATATGATATCAATATCATGTATATCTTTCATCATGTCAGGATCTTGAAGCTTATCTTTATTTAAGCCGTTAATGTTAACGTGATATATCTTTAATGTTTCATAATTCGGATCGCTCACTTTTTCAGAAATTTCCGTCTCCTCTCCTCCTTCATCTATGTTAAAATAAAGGTGGCACTGAGTAATTGCTCGCGAAAGGGTACATCATACCTTGTTGAGACACAGGCTGATAGTTCATAGATGAGAACTGTTGTTGTTGAGGATGATAGTTTTGTTGGTATTGACCATTCGGCGGATATTGATAAGGTGCTGGTCCATGATATTGGGGCCTCATTCTAGGTCGATAGTAACCTCCATTATTGTTTCCGTTCCATCTTTGTCTTGGTCTTCTCGCATTGTAGCAATTCCTTGCGATATGACCAGGTCGTGAGCATACGTAGCAGATTGGAGGTGGCCTTCTTTGGTTGCTACGGTTGTGGTGGAGCGTTACTGCTGGTGGTGCTGGAGGTGAAATTGTTGGTTGTGGCACTGGTTGAAATTGATGTTGTTTCTGGTGGTATTGCTTTTCAGACATGGAATGTCTTATGTCGTCGAGTAGATGTTTCAAGACAGTCATTTCACTCCTGGTCTCATCCTTGTGTTTCTGGAACATGCGTCGTAGGTCTTCATCACTGCCGGTGTCGTTGTGGTTTTGATTTTGATTTTGACGATTCTGTTGGTCTTTTTCTTCATATTGAGTCAATTGATCTTGTAGGACTGTCAGAGATAGCGCCATATCATCGTTCGATCTTTGTAGGGCTCGTGTATTCTCATTGACGGTTTCAACCTGATCCTTGAGTGTATTCTTCTCCTCTATTACTTTGCTCAGATTTTGAGTCAGGTCCACGATTTCCTCGTCCTTCAATTGTAGTCGTCTTCTGTAGTCGTCTAGGAGAGCAGCATTGCCATCAAACTTCACCATTTTGTCTTTCACGAAGGTTAATTCAGCTAGATGGATTTGTTGGACACACTCTGCACACGCATATTTTCGATGATACAGATTTTCTTTATAGTATTTCACTATTTCATATTCGGGGAGGTCTGTACACCCAAAGTGAAAGTATGTGTCACACTTTCTACATAGCAATGCGTCCTGTGATGTAGTGGATTTTTTGCATTTCTTACATGGATTTTGAAGATTGGCGATAAAACCGGATGATGGAGATGTTGGCTGATTTACAACTGGTGTCGGTGTTAAAGTTGTTGCCGCATTCATCATTCTGGAAAGTAGTTGAAAATTATGAGCTGACAGCACAATCAATTTTGTCTCCGACCTCCGACGTAGTCTCTCTCTCTCTCTCTCTCTCTCGATCCCGTCTGTTACAGGAATATTGTATTCACAATGACATGCATTCTTTAAAACAATTGCTTGTCTTCAATGAGAATAATTCCCGTATGCTTTTAATAGAATGACCTTGAACGCTAATAGAATGACCTTGAACGCTAATGGAAATTTACACCAAAATGGTTCTGGTAGCCGGAAAATGTGTCAGAGAAAGTTTGTCGGCATGGCTGTCGATAAAAGTGCCGACATGGTTCGAGAGTCGGTGTATTTTTCCATTCAAAATAATGTCGCATGAATGATTGTTATGGAAACTAAAATGAAGAGAAATGCTCATTCATTTCTCTTCTCTCTCATATGTCTATTGTGTTTAGATTGTATTTGTTCTTTTGTTCTCATAGTGTGAATGAGATTTCACAACCCGCATCATGCGCTATTGTCTGTGATTTCCTGCACCCGTATCAGCTGACACAATTTTAGCAGCTGCTACACGCCAATTCTTTTGAGAAATTTCTGAAATAGATTTTATTCCATTTAAAATGAGTAACATTAGAGACTTCCTAAAAATATACGGCAAACAAACATCTACGAATTTCGATTTAAATAAGATCGCTAATCAATTGAGAATGAAGAATTTTCACCTATTAATGAGAAATGAATTGCGGTTGATTAAAGATGTACGAAACACTAACTCTGCTAATCAACTGATTCCTTACAAATGTACCTTTTTAATTTAGATTAAATTAAATCATTTCAAAATCGAATAAGTAGTAAGGAAAGTCATCATTATGGAACAGTTTTAAATCAATACCCCCCTTCTGACTAAGTACTAAGGAAAGTTATCATTTTGAGACAGTTTTAAATCAATACCCCCCTTCTGACTTCTAGGGGTCCCTATAAGAAATTTTTTATTATAAAATGAGCAACATAAATGAGTTTTTAAAATTATATGGAACACAAACAACAACGAATTTTGATCTAAAGAAAATCGCAAATCAATTGGGAATAAAGAATTCTCACATATTGATGAGAGACGAATTACAATTCCTAAAAAATAAGCCAACAAGAACTTTCAGTTCCCGGAACAAAGTTCCAACTATAAATTTCATAACAAATCTTCATACGTCAGATCAAAAAGGTGTGCATTGGTCTGCAGGTACGTCTAATAAAAATGGAGATAATTACTATTTCGACTCTTATGGATTGCCTCCAACAAACGAAGTTAAAAAATTACTTGGCAATGGAACTCATAATACGTTTCAAATTCAAAAACCAGGAACTACTTATTGTGGTCAATTATGTCTTCATGTTTTATTGAAATTACAGGAAGGAGTACCATTTCTAGATATTATGTTAGAATTGAATAAGGGAATTTAATTCCCGAAAAACGTTAGTTCCAAAAATTAAAAATCGCTTCGTTGTAATTCATTTTGATAAAATCGGCCTCTGATATCTTCATCATCTAAATCTTTGATTTCGTAAGTAATCAGATAAGTTTGATTTATTTTACAAACTTCAAATATTTCTTTAGTCCAATAGCCAACAAAGCCTTTTTTCCAAATTTATTTTTATACTTAAATATTCTAACTCTATCTCCAATTTTAAATTTCGACTTAAGTTTCTGTAAATTCGGATTACTCTCATTCGAATAATTATTTTCGAATATTTTCTTTCGGATCAAATCAGGGTCGTCAGAAGCATTCTTTGGGGTTTCTTCAATACCTGAATGAACTTTATTATTATACTGCTCTACAATTCCTGGTAATATCTTCAACCATTTCTGATTTCCTTCCTGAGTAAATTTCTTGAATAATTTATTTTTGAACGTCCGATTGAATCTTTCTATCACTACGGCCTTCCCTGCATTTTCAGTTGAACAAACAGTTTCAAATAGTGGCTGAACGTTTCGGTTATAAAATTCCGACCCTTTATCAACAAACAATTTCCTTGGCTATCTATTAGTTTCTTTAAAGATTTGTTCAAACGCATATTTAACTGACAAACCACTTTTATTTTTTAAAGGCTTTACCCAAGCGTATCGTGTATATAAATCTATAACGGTCAATGCGTATTTATAATCAGAATCATTCGGCATATGAACAAGATCAGCACTCCAAATATCATTTATTAAATACTTTTACTTTCAATATATATTTCGGCTTTCTATATTCCTTGTGGATTTCGGACGCGTAGGTTCGAGCGTTGCTCTCAGACAGCTTTGCTGTCGTTTCATTTGCTGACGGATCAATACCCTGACCGAATAATATTTTAGCTTGTAAAGCTTTCTTAACAAACATTCTTTCAATTCCTTCTCTTAATGTAGTATTTTGAATACTATCTAATTCTTGAATCATCTTCTTATCAGCTACATGACGAGAACTTAGGTCATGATTTCGATAACCTAAATCATGCCTGTAAGCTGCGGCATCTAGTCTATTTATTGGTTCTTCACCTGGTTTCGGATTATTATTCTCACCTAGTTTTATATCTAATCGAGTTCCTGGACCGGTATATGAATGACCAGGAAGATGTTTTTCTTTCGAATATTTACTCCAAATAAATCCAGGAAAGTTTTCTAATGTTTTTTGTACGTCACCACCGTAGGTAGTAGCCAAACTTTGTTTGTCGTCGTTACCTTCATAAATTTTACAATTTGAGTTTTTATTTTTGTTTAATAGATAATTTAATAAATCTAAATTAGCAATTTTTAATTTAATTAAATTTTCGGAATTTGTAGAACTATTGAAACGCTCTATTACTACAGCCTTTCCAGCATTTTCAGTGGAATAAACACTTCCAAATAGTGGCTTTACATTTCGGTTATAAAATTCCGACCTTTTATCAACGAATAGCTTTTTTGGCTTTCTAAGACTTTCTTTAAAGATTTTTCAAACGCATATTTAACTGACAGACCACTTTTGTTTTTTAAAGGCTTTACCCAAGCATATCGTGTATATAAATCTATAACGGTCAGTGCGTACTTAAGCCCTCTTTCATTAGGCATATTAATTAGATCTGCACTCCAGATATCATCTTTATTAAATACTTTTACCTTCAATAGATATTTCGGCTTTCTGTATTCCCTATGAATTTCGGACGCGTAGGTTCGAGCGTTGCTCTCAGACAGCTTGGCTGTCGTTTCATTTAAACCCTGACCGAATAATATTTTAGCTTGTAAAGCTTTCTTAACAAACATTCTTTCAGTTTTTTCTCTAAATGTAGGATTTTTAAATACTATCTAATTCATGAATCATTTTCTTATCTGCTTCATGTCGAGAACGTAGGTCATGATTTCGATCAGCTAAATCATGTTTATAAGCGGCGGCGTCTACTCTATTTATTGGTTTACTATTTTCTCTAGGTGTGTTATCATCGTTTAATCTTAAATCTAATCTTGTGCCGGGGCCAGTAAAATTATGCCCAGATAAATGTTTCTCTTTCGAATATTTACTCCAAATAAAGCCAGGAAAGTTTTCTAATGCTTTTTGTGTGTCACCACCGGTGTGGTGACAATTTGAGGTTTTATGTACTTTTAAGAGATAATTCAATAAATCTAAATTAGAAATTTTTAATTTAATTAAATTTTCGGAATTTGCAGAATTCATTTTTAAAGATAAAAAAAATTTTAAAGATAAAATAAAATAATTGTTTTACCTAATAGAACCAAAGGTTCTGAGGTTATTACCGAATCATACTAGAACTTAGATATATTCCAGAACCATCTTTAGTTTCTTTAATTTCAATTAAATCATCAACATTGTGGAGAACATTTTTAAGAACTCGTTTTCCTTCATCAACTAATTTTAATTTACTAATAAAATTATCTACTATTCCTTCACCCCTAGCAACTTTCTCTAACTCTCTACTATGACGTTTTTGTTCTTCTAATGCTGCCTTCTCTGATTTATTTTTATTTACTGCTTGGACAATACCAGCTGTCCCACCTGCAACACTGCCTGCAGCTGCTATACCTCCTATTATTAGTGGAATTAATGGGAGAATCCCGCCATTCTTTTCTTCTTGTAATTGAATATTCTCTATCATTGGTTTATTTATGTAATACTTTTTTTTGTTAATCGTGATAGTTTTAGGGGTATTTTTGTCAACAATATTACGTAATTTTAATTCAACAGTTTTATTATTATTACTTTTCGCTTGCGACATTTTCAATTAAAAAATTTTAAGTTATCAAAAATTTTAATCTATTCTAGTTATGAAAAAATTTTATCACTAATTACTAAAAAAATTTTAATCTAAGAATTTAATTAACTTATCCTAGCCATCTTTCCATTAAGAATTTCAATAGAATATTTTACATCTTCCAGCAATAAACCATAAGCCATCAATGAAGTTGTGGAATCTTTTTTTTCAATATTAATTGTTACATCACAACCAGTCTTGATAATATCTTCAGATTGTGCACTTAAATCGAAACAGAAAACAGGATATAAATGTCTCCAATCTCCAGGAGTTAATTGTGGTTCAACTCCAAATTCTATACAAAGATTTCTATAAGCATCATATCCTTCCATAAATTGATTATTGGTATCATCGAATCTTAATGGATCAATTGGATATCGGGTTTGATTTAATGAAACTTGTAAACTTCGAATTGTATTAATATGGAAGAGATTGTTGTTCTTATCAAAACTTGGAGAATTATTTCTTTGAAAAGTTAGTAATAAATATCTTGAGGTATTCGAAGTTCTAGTAAAATGCCAGTTAAATCTTTGTTCGGAAAAAGTTACTGAACTAGCAGTACGCTTTAGAAAATTTACTGGAATTGGTTTGTTAGTATTTATTCTTTTTGCAATAGCTGTTTCAACCTCTAAACTAGGAGTAATATGCTTAATCCACCATTCAAGTCTATCAATTTTTAAATATGCTTTTTTTCCAGTCTTACCAAAAAAGATTAATTCATTATTTGCTGTACGATGAATTATTAATTTAAATTTTAATTGATATGATATTTTATCATAATCTAAATATCCGAATAATGGAGACAATGACCAATTTACTGTCTGTTTACTTTTCTTGTTAAATTCACGTCTTTCTTTATATGCACTATTGTTTGTTTTATTTAAATGTTTTGCAATATTTTCTACATCTTTCGCAATTCCTGCTGCGTCTGTTCCAGCGTGAGTTAAATCATCAACAATTATACCATCATTAGTATCAGGAAACCAACCTTCGATTTCATACTTTTTATTATTTTCACCAATTGTTACAAATCTAAGCATTGTATCAATTACACCTGGAGAATCACTTATTGTTTCTATATTTTGAGTTGCAACATCTAAACGCATTTGTGTAAATAATTTTGGAAAGAAATTCTTCTCTAATGCAATATTATCGTTATCTGGTAGTGGTGTTGTAAAATTGGCATAACTATATAAAGAATATTCACAGTGTGAAAACGAATCAGGTAAATATAAATAACTCTGCTGATTATCAACTTCAAAAATTAAATCACCTCCAGTATTTACTCTACTAGAAGATCCGGGATTCATAGCAATTCTTATATAGTCATTCTTTTTTTGATTGTAACTGACGAACGGAAGATCGTCTAATCTAAATTTATTTTCGATCAGCGAAGACATTTTTATAAAAAAAATTGACTTTTTTTGTTTTTTTTCTCACAGACAGAAAAAATTTTACTAAAAAAATTTTACTAAAAAAATTTTGCTAAAAAATTTTACTAAAAAAATTTTGCTAAAAAAAATTTATTAAAATATAATTTTAGAATTTTGCTAGACCATTACCTCTTATTTCTTCGATTGAACGTTTTATGGCTACGCCTGATTTCTTCTCCTGTTTACTATCAGACGAAGCTCCGCTCCTCAAGGTTTCACCCCCCATAGCTATGTTAGCAATTTTGTTTTTTGTTTCCTCTGAAAGTTTTTTTAATTTTTTTAGCTCTTCAGAATCATTCCTAAGTTTACGAATGGCTTCTAGTTGTTTTAATTCGTTTTGAGACTTAACAGCATTTGATATTGCACTAGCTGTACTACCTATAGCAGCTGCTCCTTTTGCAGCAGATGTAATCAAATCTTTATTATTTTTAATTAAGTTAACGATACTTCCAATACCAGAAAATATACCGGCTCCTTCTTTTTGAATTGTTTCTACACTGTCATAATGGTAAACAGATTTCATGGATGGTTCATGAGCAATTGTTTGATTTGAAGCAAAATGTTTAAGATTGTGTTTATAAATTATAGGCATTTTTAAAGATTAAATTTGACTTTTGGGAAAAATATTTACGTTAAGATTTACGTGTGTGAATGTCCAACAACTTCGTGATAACTTTATTAATTTTCCGTTGCACTTTATCTATCGCGTCAAGCAGCGTGTGATGTACTTTAATTTCTTTTCTATTAACTTGCATTTTCTCCTGATTAATCTTCAATGCCGTTTTAAGAGCATTTAACTTAATTTTAAAACATCTAGTTGTCTTTTAACACAATCTAACTGTTCTTTATTTTCTTTAGAGTTTTCTTGTAAATTTTTCTTTACTTCATTTTCTAAATTATTTTTAAGAGTTTTCATTTTATCAACTTTTTGATTAAGCGAGTTTACTTCTATTATTATTCTATTCATCTTTTTCATTTGTTGAGTAATTTTAGAACTTAATTCATCAACACTTTTTTGGAATGTAGTTTGTAGCTGTTTTAAATTTTTTTCAATTCTTTCAGGAAGTTTTTCTATTTCATCTTCTAATTGTTCTTTTAACATTTTTCTCTGATGTTTATTTTTAATGACTGCAGATTTTAAATTTATAGAAAGTAATATTAAAATTTTTGATTGTTCTGAAATCTTTCTAAAAAGTTTTGCTATATCTACTTCTAGCTCTCTATCCTTTTTATCAAGTTTTAATAATTTTTAGTTTAATGATTTGTCATTAAGTTTTAGCAACTTTAATTCATTCATCAGTGGAACCAAAACATCGTTTATATATTTTTCTTTTAAGTCATTGATTTGTGTATCAACATATTGTTTATTTGTTAACTCTGTATTTTGTTGCGGAAGAATAGAAAGATGCAATGGACCAGATAAAACGTCTCCAGTTTTCATGATATAATTTTCTATTTCTATTTCTAATTCACGATTATTCGGGATATATGCACCTCCACCAACATTTGGTAACATCATTTTTTAACAATAAAAAAATAAAATTTTTTCTAATAAAAATAATAAAATAAAATTTTTTCTAATAAAAATAAAAAAATGGAAAAACCAAATTTAAAAAAATTATATTCGCCCGCATCATCCTGTTCTTCTTATTCGACGAGATCAACGGGATTTGAAAATAAATGTTTTGATAATAATAATAATAATCCATGTATATATGTAAGTATTTTATTTGAATTACAAGCCGAAATATTTAGAGAACAAACAAAAGGTTTACCTTCTATAGAAACTAACTATTGTATTTTCCCAGGTGATCCATTTATTAAATTTATGGATATTGTTAGTAAATATAGTGATGTGGCTTATGTAGAATTAAATAAAGAAAATATGGTTAAAATAGGTCATAATAATGTTTATGGTTTTATTAGAGCAGTATTACCAATTAGTAATACTGATTGGATAGAAACTAAAATTATCAATTATATCAATATTAGAGAATTATTTAAAAAATTAAAATCGTTTCCAAAGGAAAAAATAAGATTATTTGTTGATGAACAAAACCAATACAACATTCACATAGAGAGTAAAAAACATAATGAAGAATTATTATGCCAAGTTTATTATAGAGATACAATTTATAAACAAGAAACATTAGAAATGCCCCAAAGATATGATGATGATACATATATAGGATTATATTCAAACTTAAATATTAATTTGTTAAAATCTTATATAAATGGTTTAGCTCAACAAGAAAAAATTTATATGTGGACACCTTATACTATTAACAATGACCATAATCATATTCATAATAATTTTAAAAAATCTTACAATAATAATAATGATGATAATAATATAGATGATGATAACATAGATGATGATTCTGAAACATCTGAAAAAGGTGTAAATGGTAAAAAAGATAATAAAAATATTAGTAATTATAAAAATTTAAGTGAAGAAAAATTTATATCTCATACTGATATACATGATATTAATACTACATATAATCAAAATTTATCTAAATTTCATTTTCTTACAATTGAAAATAATAATGATGGAATAGTTGAAGATACTGTTAGACAACTATGTGTCGGGTCTACAAAATTTAAATTAGGATTTACATCTAATCAATTAAAAATTTTATCATCTTTAATAAAAACTAAGAATGATTCAGATTATGGTGCTGTTATTAAATTTTCCAAAAGAGATCAAAGACCAATATTTTTCTCTATTATATTATTATTAAATAATAAATATAATTTAGATATAGATATTCCCATCAGGGAATGGTATCCTATCAGGGAATGGCATCCTACACCAAAAAGTGTAATTTATGATGTTGAAGAATCAATTTATGATGATGATGAAGAATCAATAGTTAGTGAAAATAAATTTAAATTATCTTTTGATAAAACGTTATATGATAAAACTTAATGTGATAAAGAAAATAAAATAACTTAGGAACGTGAAATATAAAATAATATAAAATAACTCTCAAGAACTTGATATTAGAATGTTTATATCTAAAATTAAAACACAAATTTCTTCTTTAAAAAATAAAAAAATGGAAAATACCAAGTTTTATTGTAACTTATGTAAAAAAAGTTGCAAACAAAAAGAAGTTATCAATCTCATTTAAATAGTAAAATGCATTTACAAAATGTAGATCTAGTTGATGAAGGAAATATATTAAAATCAAATAATTATAAAAACTATCTAGAAACATTACCTACTGATATAAAAGTTAAAAAAATATTTGATGATTATTCACATTCGGAATATAAAAAAGTTTTTAATAGTGAAGATGAACATGTACCAGATGGAAGATATTTATTTAGCGATACTGATGAATTCAACGAAATAGATGAATTTGATGAAACTAAAAAACCGTTGAAGCGGTAATAGATATAAAATATTTATTTAATGAATCGGTTGAACATAATGAAACCGATGAAACTTTTTCTGATATTCTATCCAACTTTTATAATATATTTAAGAAATCTTTCAAATGTTATATGAATAATGAAGTACTTTATACAAAAAATGGACCTGATGGAATTCCTGAAGAAATAATACAAGGACATTTTACAAATTCACAAGAAATTTATAATGTAAATGATATACAACCCATATTTGAACAAATGATACTTAAATTAGAAAATTGTATAATTGAAGCCCAGTTACGTGAATCTGGTTGGAGATTTGTTAAAATACTATCTACGAAAATAGTAATTGATAAATATAAAAATAATACTGGTGGTAGTTATGTTCCTTTACCTTTCAGTTCACCACAAATAATCAACATAAAAATTGAGATGATTATTGTTTTCTGTGGAGTATTATAGCACATTTACATCCAACAAAATATCATAAAGAAAGACTAAGTCATTACACTAAAGAAGAATACATAAATGAATTTGATCTTTCTGATGGTTTAGATGAATTTCCATATGATTATAATAGGTTAATTAAGTTTCATAAAAAGAATAAAAATTTAATAGAAGTAAATGTTTTTGAGTTAAATGTGAATTATGTTTCTATTGGTAATATTACTCAATTTTACTCAGATTCAAAAAAATTTTATTTGAATAATAAAAATTTATGTCAATCAGAAATAGTATATAATGATAGAGGAAATTACATGCATCATAATATTTTTTACCAAGGAAATATAATATGTACTGAAAAATTTGAAATTGTTAAAACACTATCACCAATAATGATTAATCATAATAATTATAAAGGACGTAATTATAATTATGATTATGATTCCGACTATTCATCTTTACCTTTAGAATATCAACAAAAACTACAAAATTTAAATAAAATTTTACAAAATTGTAAAACAGATTATCAACGACAAACAAAAATATTAGTACAAGAATATGGCCATAAATATCAAAATAAGATAGAGACGATACAAAAATTAAATGAAGAAAATAAAGATTCAAATAATGAAGAAAATGAAACCAATCAAAAAATAAATGAATGTTTAAAAAAATGTCAACAACAATATAAAGAACAATATGATAAAGAATATATTTATCAGCTACAAATATTAAATCAAAATTTTCATCGAAGTACATTTAATCTTACAAAAGAAATTGATGAAACACATGAAATATATAAAGATAAATTTGAAAAATTAAAACAATCAAAGCAACCAGCACAAGCGAATATATTATATTATCAGGGTCATTTTATATTGTGTAAAGATGTTTCTATATGTACAAAAACTTCAGATAATACAAATTTTCCTTGTCTTCAATGTATGACAAGTTTTAGAACTTTAGAAGAAATGAATAGACATTTGGAGAATTGTCAACAAAATGAAGCAGTCAGAAACACATTTCAAAAGATGATTATTTAATATATAATAGACATTATTTGAAAAATAAAGTACCCTTTACTATTTACTGTGATTTCGAAGCATATAATGTTAACATGACACAAAATTCTGAAAATGATAATTCTGATAATTGTAATTATGAAAAAAGTGCACCTGAACAAAGTAAAGAAAAATATTTATTTGAACAAAAAGCATTATGTTGGGGAATGTACATTCATTCAAATTATCCTGAATTATTTAAATCAGAATATTTTCAATACTATGGTGAAGATAGTTCAGAAATGTTTACAAAGAAAGTAGAAGAATTACAAAATTATTTTCACAATTGCTTGAAATAAATATACCAATGCTTCCATTAACGGATGAAGAAAAATTAAATTTTATTAATGAAACAAAATGTTTTTAATGTGGAAAAGAATTGGGTAATGATAAAGTAAAATATCATGATCATCTAAATGGATTATGTAGAGGTGCAGCACATAATTCTTGTAATCTTAATGCTAATAAATTTAAATATAACTTTGTTCCTCTATATTTCTACAATGGTTCTAAATATGATTTCCATCTAGTAATGAAAGATTTATTTTCATCTGAAAAATTACAACAACAACAAATAAATGTACTATGTAAAACAGACGAAGAATATTTTTCAATGCAATTAGGTTGTATTAGAATTTTAGATGCATTTAGATTTTTTATTCCTTATTCATTAGATGTTATGGGAAAAACTTTGAAACCTGAACAATGTAAAATATTAAATAAATATAATTTAAAACCTTTAAAAGGAATATTTCCGTATGAATATATAACTGGAGATTTTAATTCTGTGAATAAAATTATGGAAGAACAAAAACTTCCTGCAATAAATAAATTTAAATCATTATTAAAACAATCACAATTATCTGAAGAAGATTATGCAGAAGCTGAAAAGAATTGGAGAGAGTTAAATTGTAAAACAATGTATGATTATGCAATGAAATATCTTCAGATAGATGTGTTAATACTAGCTGATCTTTCCGAAAACTTTCGTGATATGTGTTTAGAATATTACGGAATAGATCCATGTTATTGTTATTCTACACCAGGTTTAACATGGTTAGCAGGATTAAAACATACTGGTGTTAATCTTGAACATTATAAAGAAAATACATATGATAAATTATTATTTTTTGAATCTGGGATTAGAGGTGGTGTTTCATCAGTTTTAGGTAATCGTTATGTACAGTGTTACAATTAGAAAGTAAATCCTGATGATTATCGTTATTTAAAAATTTTAAATCTAGAAGAAAAAGATCAATTTATAAAATTTTTTAATCAAAATATAGAAGGACTTATATCAAATGAAGTTAGTCAAGCAGCAGTTGATGAAATCATGAGAGAAAACTATTTGTTATATTATGATTTTAATAGCTTATATTCTTCATGCATGATACAAGAATTACCAACAGGTGAAATATCATGGTGTAATAATCTTGATTATCAAAAAACACATGATGGAAATTATAATCATGGTTATGTATATGAAGTTGATTTAGTATATCCTGATGAAATAAAAGATAAAATAAAATATTTTCCTTTCAGTCCCGAAAACAAAATTCCCAATATAGAAGATTTTTCAGATTATCAAAAATCTATAATGCCTAAAAAATACAGACCAACAAAAAATTTATGTTAACACAAAGTAATAAGAGAAAGTATGTTGTTGAAGGAAGAATGCTAGATTGGTATTTAGATAATGGAATGATTCTTTTAAAAATTCACCGGAAACTAGTGTATAGAAAATCTAGGTGGTTAAAAGATTATATAGAGTTCAATCTTGAAAAACGTTAAATAGCTAAAAGAAATAAAGATGATTTTGGAAACGTGTTCTTCAAATTAATGAATAATGCATTTTATGGTAAGACTTTAGAAAATGTGCGTAATAGACAAAATATTGAAATAGTTTATGATAGAGATAGATTTCAAAATTTAACGAGGAAACCTACATATAAAAGAACTACAAGATTTAGTGATGAACTATGTGCTGTACATTTACGTAGAATTAGCGTAAAACATGATAAGTTTAATTTTATTGGATTCACTATATTAGAATTAGCTAAACTATTTATGTATAAATTTATATATGATTATTTAGCACCTGCTTATGGCAAAAACTATAAATTACACTTTACAGACACCGATTCTGTTTTCTTAGAATTAACAATACCGTATAATTCTTCACTTGATGAAGAAATTAATAAAATAAAAGATATCATTCATCCTTCTGATTTATGTAAAGTAAAAGATTAATTAGAAGGAAATGAAGATTTCATAACAGAAGCTATATTTTTAAAATCTGAATGTTATTGTTATAACACAACTAATGATATTAAAACACATAAAACATTAAAAGGAATTTCAAAGGCATCAGTGGCTAATCAAATAACATTTTAAGATTATAAAAATGTATTATTTAATGATGAAATAAAAACAGCATGTAATTATAGACTTAATTCAAAGAAACATAAAATGTATTTAAAAGAAGAACATAAATTAGCATTAGATCCATTTGATGATAAAAGAAAAAATTTTACCTGATGGAATAACTACTTTACCTTTTTAATTTTCTAATTTCTAAGATAGACAAATCTGATATATATATAAAATAAAAAAAATATTGTAACACTATATTTGTATATTTTTATCACTTGGTAAACAAATGTTCCATAACTCTATCATGAATTTTTTTATCAATATTAATTGTAATGAAGCCATAATCTTTTGACCAAGCATTGTTACACGATTGTTTAAATTCATCTTTATTTCTTACGCATAAATCTCTTAACAAATCACTTAAGTTTCTTGCATTTATTTCAAATAGTATAAATATATTTGCATTCTTTCTAATGACACTTCCGTCTAATTGTTTCTTATCTTTAAATGGTATACCTAAATGTCTCTTAATTTCATTTGATATTGATTCAACTTTGTAAGAACCAGGAAGAAAAGTTAGTACTTTCCACGGTTTGCCTTTATCAGTAGAATATCTAAATTGATCATTCACATCTTTGATAACGTTTTGAATAGTGTTAAATGTGGAGAAACTAGTCAATGCAATTTGATAATTTTTATTTTGTTCCAAATGTAGAATGGGTTCTAAATTACAAGTGTGTGATGAAGTAGTTGTTATAATTTTAACGTCGTACTAAATTTTCATAAACCCAAAATCTCTGTCAAATTTTCTAAATGATTATTAATTTTGTCTAAATCTGCTGATGATAATTCTCTCGAAGACATTTTTCAACAAAAATATTTAAATAAATATTTTTTTATCAAAAAATTAAAAACAACAACATATTTGAGCTACGGGCGAAGCCCTGGAAGACATCTCCGATGTCCCGTTATACTTTTATAATCCTCTTCATTTAGAATCGTCTTTTCTAAGTCTTTTCAATATAGCATGAATTTCATTGAAACTAGAATTATGTCCTTCTTTTATTGCAGATATTAAAATATTTAATCTATTTAGTAATTCTTGTGGATCCTCTGGTAAAAATACAGTTGTTTCTGTTTTAAAACCTTTTCATACTTTAACTCCCGTTGATAATAAATTTTCTAATGCTCTATAACGTTTAAGAGTTTTTCCTGCTTTAACTCTATCTAACATAGCTTTATAATTTATGAGATCTTCTACAGCATGATTATTTAAATCTGCTCCTCTTAAAAGATCAACAAAATTTCTATCTAAATTAAAAGGATATTTATCTGGTGAAAAAATTGAACCTCGAAAAGGTTGTGGAAATATTTCTTTTTGTCCGAGATAAAATCTAGGTATTGTTTTTCCATCTATAAATGAAATAGAATGTTCAAATTGCATAGATTTTGGTAATTTCTTATTAATGTTTGATTCTAGTAATCCATAGTCATCTAATATAGTTTTGTGCTCTGGATCTGTTATATCAATTTGTTTATCATTATTTGTAAGTTCTTTTTGAAGAGTTTTAAATGGTTTCATAGTTTTCTCAAAATCAGTTTTTACTTGCTCGGTTTGCTGCATTTTTTCAAACATATCAGATTGAATGCCAGCTTTTATCATTTTATGTTGAAGATGATTTTCTTTCATAATATTTCTTTGTTTTATTAACTCTTCTAATTGTTTTATTCTTTTAAAATTATCAGCTTTAATTTTATCCATTTTTTTAAATATAATATTTGAATTTTGTGGTAACATTGGAATACAGCAAAAACATTTTACTGAACAAATTATTTTTTTATTGCTTTGTTGTCTGACATCTTTTCGTTTTAAGTTTTGTTTAATAAAGTTTTGCTTAAATTTTCGCTTAAAGTTTTTAGCCTTTCTAAAAAAATTTTATCATTTTCTTCATTAGAAATTTTACCATCACCAGAAATTTTGCCATCCTGTTTATTCTTATCATCAACTTTTTCTGACTGTAATTGAAATGATATTTGATTTACTTCATTAGCTATTTGATCAAATTTTTCAATCTCATCTAACGTAATAACATTATCATCACATACTCTTTGAAAGTAGTAATGTAGTTTATCATAGACTTCTTTAATATGTAAATGCTTAGTTTTTAATGATTTTCGTTTCTTAGTTATTAAAGATTTATCTAACATTGTAACAAGTGAAGTTGCAAAAACACCCGTACCTGTTAAAGCTGTAGCAACTACTGGAATTACTAAAACACCTGAAGATATAACAATTGTTAAAGCACCTAAACTTATTGTTAAGAATATGCCAATTCCTTGTGTTACATTCTTAACTTTAGTCCATCTCTTTCTTAATTTTTTATAATGCTCTGATCTTAATAGTAATTGAGATTCCTAATCTTTCATATAACGTACTCTATCTTTGTGTTTTTCTTTATTCATTTTTCAATGTCCATTAAAGTAGAACTACGTTCATATGATAACGAAGGATATATTCTTGCGGTTTCTTCCACTTTTGTTTCTTCCATTTTTAAAGAAATATTATTAGACACATAAGTTTAGTTATCTCATATTTTAAAAACCTGAAAATGGTTTTAAAAGACGTATTTAAAAATACTAACTTTTGTGATTTTTTCGGTGTCCTGGAACGGTCATGATCTTAAGGGCGGGTGAAAATTGTAATTCTCAAATTTTGAGATTCTTAACTTTTATGATTTTTTCGGTGTCCTGGAAGGGTCATGATTTTAAGGGGAGGGTGAAAATTGTAATTCTCAAATTTTGAGATTTTGAAAAATTTGATAAATTGGGTATTTTTAAAAACGGTTTTTTTCTTCATAACCTGAGAAAATGACCAAAATTCATGAATTTAGTCGTTTTTAAAAATACTATTTTTTCAAAAAATGATACTTTTTAAATGGACTAAATTTATGAATTTAGGTCTTAAAAACCTAAAAAAGGGACAAAATTCATGAATTTATGTCGTTTTTAAAGATACTATTTTTTGAATTTTATGGTGGCCTGGAACGGTCTTTTGCCCATTACTAAGGACGCCAACAAGAAGGAAGAAAGTGAATACAAAGTTAAATCAAAGTCCTTTGAATATTGTGCAATTGAATCGCTTATTGTAACCATAATCACTTTGACGAAGTGCGCGTTGATATTGGCATTTTATTTCGTTGAATTGCAACTGTTATAAATAACACTACTGGCCCACATAAATATTTCTTGGTGAGTCATTTTCAAAGTAAACCCCATATAGTCCGGCAACCAGAGCGAGTTTCTGCAGGGAAAGATACCGAAAATGATACTTTCTCAGAATGATGTACACCCTATGCCTACTACGAATCTGCGCAAATCTCTACGAATCTCATCTTGTCAGACAGCATCATTCTGCAGTACCGTACCGCAAGAATGATTCTGCAGATAGTCTAATTGATCATGAGATGTCAAACATGACTGTGTATTTCGCATTTGCTCATACTTAACCATGGCAAAACGAAGTGCATGTTTTTCTCCAGTTCCAACATCAAGCCTCCAATTTTTCATCTGACTCCCTGCTATGCAACACAATGAAAATTCTGGGAGCAACATTTCAAGTCAATTTAAAATGGGAACAGCATGTAGAGCATATCTGTAAGCTTGCAACTCGTCGAGTAAATGCTCTTAGGATCCTTGAACATTTGTTGTCAAAGGAGGATCTGATTACGGTGTACAAAGTGTATATTTTGAGCATCTTGGAATATCACTCTCCACTACTGGTTGGTATCAGCAGGAAAGGAAGCCAAAAGATTGAAGCCATCAGGAAGCGAGCTCACAATATTATTTGTGGAAAGAACCCGAGAAAAAAAACGTATCAACTTTACCAAATATTTGGTATTTACTTGGAAAATTTATAAGATTTGAATAGTTTAACAAACGTTTTGGAAATTTAACATATTTAGGAAATGTGTAACAATTGCCTAACAAGTATTTGCTACATTTTGTATGTAAGTCGATATTAACGAATTTTGCGAAATTTAGAAAACGTTTATCAAATGCCTAGGTAGTATTTGTTTGGTTATCCAAACAAATGATTTTTTGCATTTACTAAGTTTGATGAAAGAAAATCTTGCAATAGGCAGGATCCGCTTATGAGTAACTGTCGTAAAAGGCGGTTTTAATTGCATGGTGATTTCAATGTGCGGTAACTTCACCCGTACAATTTTTTGAACTCATGCATATCACAAGGATGATCATCAGCTCTCATAAACTCTGATTACAATCATCTCTCAATAAAATAGAAATGCAACGTCACAGGAAATACCCAATAATAAAGTCTGTACTATATCACAGTTTTGCGTCGTTGATAACTGGCTGATTTTTTTGCCATCAAACTTAATTAAATGATTGAATAATGGAATAATTGTCAGGAAACTGTTGATATTTTTCTATGATGGCACCAACAATTTCTTTCAAATCTTAAAGAGAGTGCATTATGTCATTTCCATGGATATCGACATATGAAACATGTGGGCCTGAAATGTGCATGTCTACTATTATTTCGAGTATTTTATATATGCCCATTTATATTTGATGAAATGGTGTGTATAAAATAAATATTCAGGTGACTTCATCACTACTCTCTCTCTCTTTCTCACTCACTCGTTCCCCTTTTCTTCTTCTTCTACTCATTTTTCATCATCTTTCACATTCACTACATGTACACTGTAGCTACAATAGCAACAACATCAGTCATATATTTTCATTATTAAGGGAGCCTAAGCAGTTCTATCGGCACACATTTTGCTTCTCAAATTAAAGCATTTATTGAAGTTTCTAAGTTCTATACCGTGCCCATCAGCAAGTCGACTTTGATCAGTTTGCTTGTGTGTTCGCTAAATTACTTAGCTAGTAATTTGCAAAACTTATGATATTAAATCAGTATGCAACTGAACCAAACAATTACATAAGCATCGCTCAGTCTGCGTAATCATATCTCGCTTCTATAACTTTCCGTCACTATATTAAGGAAATTCGCCACGCGCACGCAGCTGAGGAAGTTCGTTCACATTGTTGGCAGCCTGGTCGTGGCCGCATTCGGGAGCCATGAGCGGTCGATAATATTCTCTAGCTGCGCTGTGACTCAGCGTCCCTGCTTAATAATTATTATCCGCCCATCACGTGGAACAGAAAACTGCAGTAGAAGGCGCAGTAGCTTGTGCACTCTTCGCTCTCGTGTCGAACGCGTGTTTACGTTAACTGCTTAATATTACAAAAGTCAGCGCATCAAGAGGATATTTCTACTTACACACCTTTATTTATTCATCGTCGGTTTGTGATCGCCTACGTTTTTGCATCATCTTGCTTAGCTATCATGCACAAAATGGAGCACAACTCGAAAATGAACACTCGCATGTAGTCAGTGAGTTCTTCCAGTCAATGAAGCCATCAAGTTCCTTTGATTTTTGCATCAGAATTAAAAATGCACCTCTTGGATCATCTACAGAAAAATGGTAAGCTTCTAAATGTTTCTGAATTTATTTTGTCAACTTAGTTTCAGCATTTAACTGCAAGTCTAGGTACAAGTATTTGGAAATCCCGAAAACAAAATCAAAGGAGAGATTTGGTCATAGATTTGGGTTTATTGACCATGAACACGTAGAGACATTTCTATTATTGACTACTGCTATATCTGCTCTTAATTTTACAAATACTAAAGAGCTACTAGCGTCATACTTAATTTACTGATAACAAAATATCTCAATTCCTCTTAGTTCCTCATAGCAGACATATCACATTTTAGGAGTCCTACCAATACTTTGAATTCATTTGTGTAATCGAAAACCCAAGTTAAGCGATGTGTTTCTTGATAGCTATAATATTTATTTAAATATAAATATTATAGCTATCAAGAAACACATCGTTTTACTTGGGTTTTCCATCACACAAATGATGTCACATGCCCAAGGCTTATTCACTTTGAATTTAATATGAGAATGTGCATGTATATCAGTTTTCACGACGACGTTTCTCGTTGAAAAATCGATCAAAAGTTGATTGTGTCGTAAAAAAATCATAATCAAATTGGAATATGTTGACATGGTAATATATTGTTTTCAAATTCGTAATTTCTGATTGCTTACATTGAAAATAGCACAAACATCTGGTTATGTTGAGACAAAATAGTTGCATGCTAAAAACCTTAGAAACTATGAGCACGAAAGAACTTAATTAGCGCATTAAAACCATTTTAATTTAGCACTTCAATATTTAGATATGTAGTATACTTGTGCAATAGTATCAATATTTGGATGACAAATAATTGAAAAAATTTTTGAAACAGTCAAACATGCTATAAGTCATAAAGTTCTATTTCAGGACTGCAAAAATTTTAGATGGAGAATGTTTTTATCAATGCGGACAAACTATTGAGCTATTCGATATCTGCTTAAGTTATACAATTTAATCTATTTTCTGAAAGATGGATCCATCAAGGAAGCTTGTTTAAATAGGTCACTATTTCCATTTTATATATGTTGAATTGAAAACCTGTAGCTACCACCTATGATATTCAATTAATTTTTTCAGAATTGCCACATTTTAGAAAATGGTATCAATTTGACATTTCGAGTAGTTTAAGAAAAATTATCAAGCATTCAAAAGGCATAGATGCTACACGACGGACTGCACGTTGTTGGCTACATGCACACTGTAATAAAGATCAGTCATGCGTTGCAGTCCAACAATAGGTTTAGTTTTGCAAAATCAATAATTTTCATGCTTTACGATAAATATAAAACAATCAAAGTACAAACTCATTGCTACTCTTTTATTCAATTTGTGTTTACTTATTACAAATTATGCTTCGCACTTTTCAATATCATCGTAGGCCTAGCTATTATGGTCACATGTTAATTGTAGGCCCACCATGAATTACCTGTAGAGATGCTGTCATATAAGCGGTAGACAAGATGACATTCCGTGTGTATGTGTTTGCAGATTGTGATTTTAAACAAATTGTTTAGAATAAAATAAAATATCAAAATAAAATTACATGTGCGGTATTAAATACTATAATAAAAATTCAAGCATTCCTGAATATCTTCATCGCATGAACGGTTTACAAGCAGTCGGTAATAGGCTACATCTCGGTAAGGCTCTGTTTTAATTTGCAGATTGCATTTTTTGTAAAAACAGTTACCGGTACTTGAATATCAAAATAAAATTATTGATAAATACTAAGAGTATTGATTAAAAAAATAATTGATAAATTGTTAATGATCACAATTCAACCACTCTTGAATATCTTCATTTGCTATCAAAATTCCTAAGAATATCGCTTCCCACATTGTCAGAGATGAAATAATCCAAAAGCAGTTTTCTTAATAGTCTTTACTGTAACACTTAAAATTACTATAAATGATTTATCTTCTGAACTTTGAGTAGGCCTACCCATAGAATGTTAATTAAGATCCGTTAAGTTTGATAATTCTGCTCTGCACATCAGCACAAGATTTGTCTTCTTTTTTACAGGTGTTGATTGCTGAGGCTGTGTATCTGTCCATCGATGACTCAATACCTGACCTACATTCGGCTGCTTTTCCGTCTTGTCTTGTGAGCTAATTAACTCCGAAAACTACTGGAATTATTCTTTATCCATAAATCTCTCATACTCGCAACGTCCCAGCGATCGTCAGATTTGGACAACCGTGTTGTGGTCCAACCGCGAAGATGTTTTTTTTCAGTGACCTCGTATCATCGCTTCAAACTTCATTTGGTAGTGACTGTTTCTCCATTGAACTGTAAATTTTTCGTGATATCACCTCTATTCTTAAAAATGTGATAAAGATCTGATAACGGCGCGACGGTGTTTGACTCGAAATGACAGTGTTTCAGATGAAGTGAAATGCGTATTCAGGCTGTGGGCATGCTTTCTGGTTGGAAGGATTTTCAAATGAAGAATGATCAAATCCGGATAGAGAAATTTCCTTTATGTTGATAAAAGTGATATTCATAAAAATTATTTGTATCAGATCGTTCGATGTGTGCTACTATATAAAACTCTGTTCATTTTCCAAATACGTATGAAAAATTGTATTTTTCAAGGATATCCATTCCTTCTGCTGTTTACTTTGGGGAGCAGGGCTCAGTTTTTGTAATCTCTATGAATGTTATCGTACAAAGCATAATTTTAGCAAGATCAGTTATTTTATTCTAGTCATGCAGTTTTATATGCCGTACGGATTTTGAACGATTTTGAGCATGAATAATTCGAGCAGAGCGTTTTACTGGCTATCTTTTTGCCGAATTATGATTGTTTTGTTTTTCTATTTGATAAATATAAAACATTTCATACAAGAAGATATTTTTCATGAATTCAAATTTGCAAATGTTTCGTAATCGCCTATGAAGTAGGATAAAATTTGCTTATTATTTACTAAACATTATAAAAGCTAGAAATAATTTGCTAAATGTTTTGTAAAAGTTTGGAAAATTTACAAAATATTTAATAAACATTTCGTAAAAGTTCAGACAATTTGCCAAATATTTTGTGGAAGTTTGGAAAGTTTGCTAAATACATAGTAAAAGTTTAGGAAATGTACTAGGTTTGATAAATATTTCTTAAATATTTCTTAAATGTTTAGGACTTTAATGCCAAGTACTTGGTAAGTATTTGTTAAACTGACAACGGTAATTTTACTCGGAAACTGTACTTGTCAATCATTTGCTCCTTTATCTGACAGACGTGATGCTAGAGCCATGAAGGAGTTCAAAGCTCTTCTAAGACCTGACAGTAATTTAAACTTTCTTTGTCCTCAGAAAATGACCTATTCCGGCCACCTACGGGCTTCACTGGTGAAGTCTAAGCGAAGAGCCTCCTCTATCATTCCCTATTATGCAAATTTGTATAACAAACTATGCGCCAAATCGATCGTTTAAATGTAAATTGAAATGTGCACTTATTTCCTTTTGCTTGACTCACTTGTGTAATGTTTGATTTTCTGTCCATCTGAATAAAGACGTTGTTTTAGTACACGACCCATGTACAACATTAGGTCGGGATGAAAGTACGGGGCCTCGGAGTCCTACCAGGACTCAGGGAGGTCAAGTATGCGCCTGAGGATATGGGCACTTCCGAGAAGTGCTGTCTTAAGCAAATCGGCTATATGGTGCTGTCCAGGGCACGGGTGGCAGGAAGCATGATCAAGTGACAAAAAATTTGACAACTTAGGATGATATATCCGTAAATAATGACATCTGATATATCCGTAATGGATGCACTACCATATTCTAGAATGTCTAAAAATGTATAAATAATCACATTTATAGCTTAAAACTGCATTTAAAAGCTTTTTAAATAGACTTTGCATGAATTATAGGAATCCTCGATTCTGATTGGTTGTCAGAATATTCATGGCATTATATCTCGAAAGGAGCAAATGGATGATTTACGCCACTATGATTTTTGAAATCAGCGTATCAAAAAAGTACCAAAATCTGCTTCATCCTAAGTCGTCAAATTTTTTGTCACTTGATCATGCTTCCTGCCACCCGTGAGGAATTTGTGCGAGGTATCCTTGTAACTGTGTTGTATGTGCACCAAGGGCTCCCACGACGATTCGTATGACTTTTACTTTGATGTTTCCATAGCTTCTGTATTTCCATCTTTAGATCTTGGTATTTTTCAATCTTCTCGTGTTCCTTTTTTTACTTATATTGCGATCATCTGGTATTGCTATGTCGATTATAATCCCTTTTTTTCTTCACCTTGTCCATGAGTGGTATGTCAGCTCTTCTTGCCGTTATTAGTCTATCAGTTCGAATCTCAAAGTCCCACAGTATTTTCATGACATCATTGTCATCCACTGATCTCGCTCATGTCTCCATGATTGCTTGTGGACTTGAATGCTGTATTGTTTGCATGTGCTTCTGTGTATTAGTTTTGCAACTTCGTTGTGCCTTCTGAGGTATTCAGTTGTAGCCAATGTCGAACACGAAGTCAAGATATGCGACACACCTTCATCCGCTGAGTTGCACATTCTGCACTTAGGGTCGGATGATTATTTTATTATGTAAGTTGTGTGAGCCTTGGTGTTGAGGGCTTGGTCTTGTGTTGCTGTTACACGTGCCTCAGTTTCGATCTTGAACTTCACTGCTTTCATCAATTCATAACATGCCGTTGTTGTTGTAACCTCATTCATCTTTCTTTTGTACTGCCCATGAAGAGCCTTATTGTCCCATCTGTCTTCGTTTGTCTTCTTCCTCCAATCCGCAGTGGTCTCAGACTTCGGCTTATAGAGACCTCCGCTCTTCACGACCGCCAGCAGTGGATCGTTGCTATTGTTAATGTAGCCTCTAAGGTTTCTGTCTTCTCTTTCTATAATCTCGGTGATATCTTTCAAACCCCTTCCTCCCTGAGCCCATGGTAGGTAGAGGCGATCGACATCCGCCCGCGGATGGATGCCACTGTACATATTCATTACCTCCCGTGTTTTTCTACTCAGTTCATCTAGTTCTTGTTTGGTCCCCTTGATTATTCCTCCCGTGTAGCTCCTGACCGGTATTGCGTACATATGAATGACTTGTATCTTATTCATTGCATTTATTATATTATTATCACTTATTAGACTTTCTTCCATTATTCTCCTCTACATTGTGTCATCAACGGGCAATGTAGCTCTGCTCAGGGAACACCTTTGAAATGTTTTTATTTGAGTTGCTCCCCGTTTTCTCCTCAATGTTTGACATTTACAAAAAAACAACGCACCGGACTATAACTTCAGAAATAAATGCTTGTGCCATGAATTGCATGACTGTAGGCCTCACATACAAAGATTATCGGAACTGTTGAAAGATGCATATGCGCATGAACAGTCATGAATATCGACACTCATATAAGCTTGCTGCAATTATGTCTATGCCTCAATATAAACGTAAGCCTACACTTTCATGCAGATGCGAAAAAACCTATTTGTGTAGACCAAACTTCATGAAAGGTCTCCGTGGCACAATGGTTAAGTGCTTGGCCTAACGGTCTTTTGGTCCATAGGTCGAGCCCCAAAGGTGTCACTGGAAGTCGGAAGGAAGGGCATCTGGACTAAAAGTACTACAACGCTCCATAAGTCTGACTATGTCAGCACCGTCCAAGCCCCAAGTATGGGGAGTAGTGACGTAAAAGCTTCATTTTTTTTAACTTCATGAAAAGTCAGTATATTTCTGAAAGAATTCATGTAACAAGATTGTACTTCTGAGTTAGTCAGTGCGTATTTGCCAAACATTAATAGCAAGATATTCAAGATGAGTAATGGAATATCACAAATTAAACTATCTCAAAAGTTGCTATGCAGAGTAGGCCTGCGGAACAATTGGAAATGATTAACGATATATTAGTATGCAGGCTTAGGCCTATACTATAATTTACAGTCACTCATCCATGCGACATTTTTTCAATGTTTGTTTATTATCACATACAAAAAGATATTCCAACATGCGAAAATGCATGTTGATAATACGATATTGATTGATACAAATGCATATTAATTGATAAGATACGCAAAAACACCAAGAAAGAACTCCAATGCTCAATTAAAGATAATGAAAACGTTATGTCTACCAATGTGATTGTTGTAGATGAACATCGGCTGCCATGACGTTTTCATTATCTTTAACAGCAATTCGGCCAAGCTACCGGTTGCGAAGAATGTCGTATTTCCGCCTATTCTTGAAGAATTCGGTCCTAAAACTTGAAATGGTAATCATAAAAATGACAAATCTCATTTTGAGTTTCAAGTGAATGTTGGATCATTACGTTGTTGAGTGTATCAAACTCAGACGTACATGGATCTACATTACTTTAATTAATTAATTCATTCCTTGAAATAAGCAGGTTTTTACGATTATATGCATAGGCAGCGCGATGACATAATGATGCTAATTGTTAATAATAGATTATTTAGATACTTAATTATGCACATTTAAATTCATATTGCTACATATCCAAAAAATACTTTTTGAATGCACTAGATAAGTAGCTAAATGTTCATTTTCTCTTTAAATAAAAGAATTCCGACAATGCAATGAATATCGACATGTTGTATATATATATATATAAAGTGAAATTAAATCACACGTAGAAAGTAAAAGGAAAAACCAACAAATGTTCAGATAGAGCCCGACCGGTTTCTGCCTGGCTTGCAGGCTTATCAAGGGCTAAATGAATGTATTCAAAATCAAAATACATCGTAGTTCAGTGTTGGTTTTTCCTTTTACTTTCTACGTGTGATTTAATTTCACTTTATAGTTTTATCCATTTTCAATTACATCTATTATTTATTTTATATATATATATATAAATATATATAGAAATTAGAGAATGTTCAAAAATGGACTGAATATAGATAAGATAATGTCCCTCGGAATCAATCAAAGAAAAACTCGAAAGACTGCCCAAACCGGTTTCACCAATCTGTATAATCCAACTGTGAATATGATTAGGCGATTTTGTCACGGTGCCCTTGAAGGCGAAAAATTATGACCAAAATTCTCCAGAAAAACTGTTGACATATTCTGATTTAGCTATGTGTAGGAAGTTGTAAAACGTAAAATTTAAAATCATCCATCGAGCTATTCTCGAGAAAATTCAAAATTTGAATTTTAGTAGTAGTAGTAGTATGATAAGTTAAAATATAAAAAATATAGAAAACAAAATTCTCGAGAGAAACTGTTTTGACTTTGTGATTTGTCCATGTGTATGGAGTTGCAAGCAAATAATTTCAATACAATCCATCGAGCTATTCACGAGAAAATTCAAATTTCCAAGTAGTATAACACATTGCATTATTGCAAATTGTTGGAAAACTATTCACGAAATTTCGATTAAAGCTAAGTTATGAATGAACTCGTTGATATCTAGTATATAGTGATATAATGTCTAGTATTGGGATATCAATTTTTACAAGCTGTAATGA
The DNA here is from genome assembly GCA_907163375.1 of Prostheceraeus crozeri. Lineage (NCBI taxonomy): Eukaryota > Metazoa > Platyhelminthes > Polycladida > Euryleptidae > Prostheceraeus > Prostheceraeus crozeri. The sequence continues at coordinate 117,796 of CAJQUW010000616.1, read as the reverse complement.
CATTGTGAATTCAAATGGCACATGTGCGATACAATTTTGCTTGTCTCAAAGCGATCCAAGAGTGGACATGTGTTCACAATTTACTTGACCTTTGCCGGTATGTATGCATCCTAGCTCTGTGCTTCATCATCATGAACGACATAATAATTCATTGATTGTAAATTGATCATGTAGAATTTAGTTAGATTCAATCAAAACATTTTCATCTTTGCGATCGTGTTATTGTTCAAGTTTGCTTATATCAAATTACCTCTGATCATTCTTTGTATTAAAAATGTCAAAAGAATGTTCACGGCATGATTCATCAACAGCTGCGCAAATACATGTAACTTGGTCCTTCCATTGTTGCGGCATAGAGTTCACGCCATTGATCCACTGTTCACTAATTGATTGAAGAAGTGCAGTCACGGTGGGTTTTAAATTCGAAAAAGTGAGAAAAGAATGACCATCCAATCTGTTGCCATTTTTTACTAAAGTAGCAATATCTGATCATTTTAAGACAAAAACGAAAATCTTTTAACGGTGTCTTTCTGACATAAATGCAAAAAATGCTTTTTATACTACTTATAAAACTATTTTTTACAAATGTTAAAAATTAGTGACTTCTATTCAATATAAACCCCTATTTTGGCTCATACGATGAATATTTATTCAATTCTGTATAATGGAGTGTGTTTCAGCAACCAAACTCATTTAAAAAATTAAATAATTCCTCTCCATACTACTTATATGGTGTTGAAATGAATGAATATGAGAATTGTACTACAACAGTGCTAATTTCATCTGCTAAAGTATTCTAGTGCACTTCTGTACAGTAATCAGTCTTATTGTATCGTTGGTGACCCTTCTATTGCCAATTCACTTATCATTGAAAGCTAAAACGTAATCCACAAATCAAAAATTACTTCATTCTCTGAAAAATGCCAGATAAACGGGCTCGCGTGTAGCAATGAAATTCACACATGCAAAATAGCAACCATGAGAAAAACATTTCCTAAATATGCTGGCTGTTGTATTCACGAACAGCGCGTAATAGGGCAGATAGATAGTCAGGATGATCACGTGAGACCTTGTACTTCGTCCAAGTTGACTTGAAGTCACTATGGACAGCTTCCAAGGACTGCTCTGACGAACGGCCGAGCGACTAATTATTTCTTCGGCAATACTCCTCCACATGGTAAAACACACAATGTGTCTTGAGTGTCACTGGTATCCCCAAGTCCAAAGCTCTCTTTGAAATCGTGGATGTACTTTGCGAAACAGTCTACATTTAATTCCGCCCCAAAGCAAGCGGACACAACTTGATTGAAATCGCGCAGAGTTTTGACGAATTTCAAGACTTGAAGCGGACACATAGACTGAAGGTGGTCAACATTCTTCAGCAACGTGCGGCAGCTGTTGCCGTCAAACGATCCTCCCTGGTACGCCTGTCTCTCCACATGGCATATCTCAGCCCAGTGACGTACTCCTGCCCACTCTTGCTCGGTGGCCTTGTATAGATGATTCACCACGCCCAAACATCAGGTGGAGCTCAGGTGGTGGATAAATATCGATGATCAATGTCTGAAACTCACCTTTGACAAGGGATGTATGGACTCAGTTTTCGTAATGCTTGGCTGAGCTGGGGACAGCGCCTGCTGCCTGCCACATCCAATATTGATCGGCAACCCTGCCAAGAGTTCTCAAAGTGCCATTGTTAGAAGTGCCAAGTTCGCTTTGTCGACGGTGCACCAGCAGAAAGGATGCGACGAACTGTGAGTATTCGACCCGAATATGACGTTGCCATGCTTCAAGTCTGCTGACACGATCATCTTGTCGCAGAGAACGTCCTTTAATTTCAAGAGTACCCACAGCTGAAGTATGTTCCTGTATGTTTCATAAACAATTGGAACAATGGCGATCAAGAAGATTTTTTTCACGCTTGTCTCTTTGCAGTTCTTCGATGCTCCTTGCACGTAGGGCATACGTCGACGCTCTTGAAGCAACGAGTCGCTGCTGAGTACCGTGAGGCATACCTTCAAGAAGCCGCCTCCACCGTCAATAACAATCTTGACGGTCAAATCATCGGCTGGGATGTTCCGTTCTTCTTGTATACGGTGGAGTAGTCCGTTCAAATCACAGCAATAAATCGTTGGTTGTTGTTGGATAGATCCATCTCTGTCCTTGAAGTCCGTTGTCGTCACCACATCGAAGTACTCATCAAGAAGATGATTCCGCTGTCTCAATTTCGATTTCAAGTCGGACTCGACAGCTCCTCTCCGGCGAGAAGAACTTCGGATGTGATGTGCAATAGCTAAAGTCTTGTTTGTGGACAAGTTTAAGTCCACTTGCATCATGGACATGCCATGTGCAGAAATCAGTTGCGGTGACGTAGACTGGATTGCCGCCGCACCAGCTGCTTCTACACGACGGCCACCAGTAGACAGTCTTACAGACGTCTTTGGAGATTCCAGCTTATCTTTGATAACTCTCGAGACAACTTGCTCCTTGGTATTTTGATGGCTGTTATCGATTAAGCGTTGAATGTTTTTCTGCCTAGATGCTTCACAGCACTTGTGTTCGACACCTTTCGCAACAGTTGACAGATATTCGGAGCAGAGACTCACAGTAGCCTGATGTTCCACATTCTCCGGCAACTCACTCAATGATGGCCGTCCGCGACGATTTTTCGTAGATAATGTAGACGACGGATTGATGCTTGCAGAAGCAAGGTTGCACAAAGCACATGGACAAGTCGAATTCGAACGGGTCAATGGAGGTGCGCCGGCCATTACGGAATTATCGGCGACAGCTAGGCGACGTTTGAAATTACCACGCCCGTAGTTCAAAACAACAACTCGACACGTTGAGCAGATAGCATTTGGTAAGCGGTTGTCTTCTATGTCGTATTGCATGATGTGCTCGTTGATAATCTCACTATGTTTGATGTTGATAAGGCCCATGTCTTTAGATTTACCGAGGCAAAGAAGACAGAGTCTGGCGATTTTGATCATGCGATTTAGCAGAGTTCGGCATTCCTCAACGATGCGATGAAAGCAAAGGATGAAAGAAAGACAATCAGTTGAACAGTTTTGCATCAAGATCGATTACAAGCACTGAATTTAGCTAATATGATGCTTACACGTTACCACAGAAGATCGAAGATTGAAAACGATTGAAATATCTATGAATCGAGATGAACGACTCGTATGCATAAGTTTCATAGATATCTACGTCAGACAATTTCAAAAACACAACCACTGATCTGACACAATCAATCTTCATAAGGCGTCATTGAAAGAAGAGGAATGAGGACTTTATTTCGAGATTTGCTCACATGTATCTTTGATTTATATGCCTATCTGTGGTACGATTCCATGTAATTCAAGTCTTTCGCAGCTATGTCATGTCCTAAAAACAGTACTTTAAACGAAAAAACAGTACTTTAAACGATAATGTACACTTACGGTATTTAAATTGTGATACATCACAGATATCTGACTTTATACTTGGAAAGTCCTCGTTCATAGACTTAATGCACTCGTCTCCTTCGGAGACTCGTTGATTTTTTTAATGAGTGAGGTTGCTGAAACACAGCTTTCAATGATAAGTGAATTGGCAATAGAAGGGTCACCAACGATACAATAAGACTGATTGCTGCACAGAAGTGCACTAGAATACTTTAGCAGATGAAATTAGCACTGTTGTAGTACAATTCTCATATTCATTCATTTCAACACCATATAAGTAGTATGGAGAGGAATTATTTAATTTTTTAATGAGTTTGGTTGCTGAAACACACTCCATTATACAGAATTGAATAAATATTCATCGTATGAGCCAAAATAGGGGTTTATATTGAATAGAAGTCACTAATTTTTAACATTTGTACAAAAATAGTTTTATAAGTAGTATAAAAAGCATTTTTTGCATTTATGTCAGAAAGACACCGTTAAAAGATTTTCGTTTTTGTCTTAAAATGATCAGATATTGCTACTTTAGTAAAAAATGGCAACAGATTGGATGGTCATTCTTTTCTCACTTTTTCGAGTTAAAAACCCACCGTGGCAGTGCCTCTGTCAGGTTGCTGTCATTATCTTTCCTGACCATTTTGTTCTGACTCCTGGAGGACATTGTACGACGACCGTATCTGCATATTGAACTGAACAATCATGGCCCATCGAACAAAACGTATATCACACGAGGAATGTCGTCGAGTTGTTTGCATCCTGTGTATGAACAAAGCTAAAGAAATACGACAAATTACCAAGGATACATGATTTCATTAAAGAGTACATTTTTACTGGCAACGAACTAAATGATGATCGGCTTCCCACAGCGATTTGTTCAACGTGTAGATTGAAACTGGAACAGTATGCAAAGCAAAACTTCGGCTCTAACATAGAAGTGCTTGACTATTCCTCCCTATCCAGAACGTATGCCACTCGCACATGTGAGCCAGATTATTGTTCATGCACCGTTTGCGAAGTAGCAAGAAGCAATATCAGTTCAGTAAACAATTTTGGGTTGAAGAAAAGCCATGTTGGCAGGCCGTCAACATCAACTGAGACAACGTCCAGTCAAACCAACACCGATTGTACTGTGTCCTCTCTGCTTGGGTTATATCGGAATAAGGATATCCCATCGATGTGGCAAAGCTGATATACAGGTTGTCTCAAAACGAAGGAAAAAAGTTTTTCGTAAAAATGACGCACTTAAAATTACGCTATTGCAAAGACAATTACAGTTTTCGAATCTTCAGAAAATGAGGTTTTTTGTGATATACGATCTATTACTTAACAAAACAAAAATCGCTTGATTTGAATGACGTCCTCAAAATGCCTTCCACCGGCTTGTAGCATCAAATCTTCACAATAGCATCAACATGCTTTGTTCTTCCTTTTGTCAGTAACGTTTCAACGGTTCAAGCATGGTCTTTGTATGAGGCGGGCATGATTTCTGTTCCCTTCGATCATTCATTGTTGCTTGTCCTTGCAGTCGAGTACAGCTGTGACGTAGCTTTTGCACATGCCTCTCTCGATCAATGACTGACGTGACCGATCAATTCTTGTAGTCAGCTTTCATCAATCATTCAGACCGGCATTCCAGCTGCATCACTTCATCAAATTCTGAAGCACATGCGACCTCATCGACTTCAGCTGCTTCATGACTTACAACCAGCTGATTTGATCAGCGAGTTGAATTTGGACAATGGTTTTTGAGAAACCAGGATCTCCTACTTAACATCTTCTGGAGTGATGAAGCCTACTTCCATCTCGATGGAGCTATCAGTCGGTATCATTGCCGGATCTGGAATGAGGAAAAGCCTAGAGAATTTCTAACCAAGCCCCTTCATCCCGAAAAGTTAAGCGTGTGGATCGGATTCAATGCTTCATTCATCATCGAACCTTTTTTCTTTGACCAAACGGTGAATTCAGCAAATTATCTCGAAATGTTGCAGAACCACATTCGTCCCGAGTTGGGGTAGAAGAAGAAGGATACAATCAACAATTTTCAAGCAAGACGGGGCTCCGGCTCATTATGCAACTGAAGTCCGGCGATACTTGGAGGCGACATTTGGTGCTGACCACGTAATCTCCAGAGAGTGCGAACGAACTTGGCCATCACGGTCGCCAGACCTCACACCAGTGGATTACTGGTTTTGGGGAACCCTGAAGGCTAGAGTCTTTCACTATCAAAGTCCGAGAAGCATGGAGCATCTGCGACATCGCATTCAAGAAGAATGTTCACGGATATCCGTTGCAGAATTGAGAAGCGCCATTGCTTCTTTTCCACGACGTGTGGATTTGATGCTACAAGCCGGTGGAAAGCATTTTTAGGACGTTTTGTAACTTAAAACCTTACTTTTTTAAAAGTCATTCAAATCAAGCGATTTTTGTTTTGTTAAGTAATAAATCGTATATCACAAAAAACCTCATTTTCTGAAGATTCGAAAACTGTAATTGTCTTTGAAATAGCGTAATTTTAAGTGCGTCATTTTTACGAAAAACTTTTTTCCTTCGTTTTGAGACAATCTGTATATGACAATTTACAGATTGTTTCATAAAAAATGGATCACCCTTAAACATCGCCTTAACTTCAACTTTGTCTAACTCCGCCAAACTCGAACGAATTTCTCTGAAATTTGGAAGATATGTCAGTTGTGCTTACTAATATCGTTGTTGGAAATTTCAAGCATGAATATTGAGTTGTTTTCCTGTTATAGATAAAAAAGTAGTAGATAATTTGATCTTCATTTAGCAATGTTACACAAAATCATACCTCACTCTTATAAAATTACATTTGTTTCCTTTGTTATGTAATATGTTGTTCTACAAGCCAAAAGCTATCAAGCAAAACAAAAATAAAGAAAATCGGTCAATCAGAGCCAGTATAGCACCATTATTCATCAACAATAATGTAACTGCTACATGTGATTAACTGGACTTCATGTTCCATAGCTTCCTGACTTCGTTGCGGTGGTGTTGGCAGCACTCCTGATTGCTTTCAGCTAGAAATCTACCGGGTATCTCTTACCGGTTGAAAACAATACAAAGCACAAATGAACAATAACGAGATCGCATTCACAAAAGGCAAAGTGTCAGCCTTGCTAGAACTAGGGTTATCTTTGCGAGCTACAAGCAAGCGACTAAATGTCCCTTACACAAATGTGCATCGATGGCATAATGATGAATTTCGACTCTGTCGTAAAGAGGGCTCTGGCCGTCCACGCAAAACATCCAAACGTAGAGACCGCCTAATTTTGAGATTTGTTAAAGTTGATCCAAGTCTCTCGTTAGCTGAGATGGCTGCACTACTCTCGTCTATTTCTAAGTCCACTATTCGTAGAAGACTTATTGAGTCGAATTTCAAGAGCTGTAAGAGGCCCTCTCAGATCGAATTATCAGATCAGCATACAAAAAGACGTCTCAGATGGGCAAAATGAGTCACTGTCACTGGCGAAATCATCTTATGCAAGTCTCAATTAGGGCTTAGGACATTATCTTGGCCAGCTCGTTCTCCTGATCTGAATCCCATAGAAAATGTATGGAGTATTCTAAAACGTAACGTTCGTCGTTGACTGCTACCTACAGATGGCGTATCACAACTTACGTCACTGTTAAAAAGAGAGTGGAGAAAGTTAGATCAGTCAAAAATCAACGATATCATCGAATCAATGCCTAGACGAATTGGTAATGTCATTGACAATAAGGGTAGGGCCACAAAATATTAGCTTCTTAAGAACCGTTGCTGTATCATAGCTTATCAAATTATATAAGGACATTTAAATATATTAGGGACATGAAATAACATGAAAAATGTTTTCTGTATCATACTTATGTTTGATTTAGTCAAATTTTAGGATGATCCACTTTTTATGAAACGGACTGCATCCCAAAGTTCACCAAAGACTGCTGAAAGGTTTGCCTCAAAAGTCATTAGAGAGAAGAGGAGAGCTTCTGACAACGATGGAGTATTGCTAGATCTAAGCAATACGTCGGGAAGTTCTGTGAAACTTTGGCTGATATTCATAAAAAGAAACTAGGCTAGTGCTTGCTTGATTTTCATAGAACTCCCTAGATAAACTGATAACTTCCTAGGTAGAAAGTTCTTTCAGTCAAATTTGGTATGCATAGACATCTTCCTAGCCTAGCAAGCACATTTTCAGCCTAGCACTAGGAAGTTCAACCCAGATAGTGTTGGCTTTTTATGCATACCAGCCTTTGCCTATCACCGACAACAGAAAGCAATGCAAGAATGACACAGTTTAGTTCTCAGAGCCTTTCCGATATGCAAGTGTCAATGAATTTGAGCGGAAGACAGACCAGAAAACTAGGGACGCACATACGGTCCGCTTGCTCATCACGTTCATCTATCGAAAGCAATCTGTACTCTAACTTGAAACTGATAGACAGCAAGTATGACAATTTCTTTGCAATAACTGAGCTACATGTATATTTCATTTCCAAATCAAAAGATGTCATTACGGGTAAAGAGAAAAAGCCGGCAGTAATATGTAATTCATTGAATAATCTGATCGAAGACATCGAATCGGTAAGAATGTTTGATCAGGGATCAAATTTGATCCACAAAATTGGGCTTGATGGAGGAGGTGGTTTCTTCGAAATCACATTATCAATTTTTGATCCAAGAAATTCTGAAACAAAAGCTTGCATGACATATAGTGAAGGAATAGCAAACAAGTTCAAGCACTCCGGAGTAAAGAAACTCTTCATTATTGCATTGGTCTCGAACATCCAAGAAAACTACGAAAATGTTTTACGCTTGTGGACATCCTTGAATATGAGACTTTTGATAGAAAGCAATCCTTCGAACTTCTGCATCGCTACTGATCTAAAATTGCTGAGTATTTTGCTCGGAATAATTGCCCATGGTAGCTGCCACCCGTGCTCATGGTGCAATGTACATAGGAATCAGCTTCATGAAAGAGGTGAAGATCGCACGGTTGGATCTTTGAACAGCAACTTTTGGAGATATGTTGAAGATGGCCGTAATCAATCGCAAGCAAAGAAATTTGACAATGCATCACATCCGCCTATTCTTCAAGGCTTTCATGAAGATATGATACTCTTGGAAGTAATTCCACCTCCAGGTTTGCATTTGTTAATTGGATGCGTTTTGCCTGGCGTTGCGGAATGGACGGCGCAATGTTGTGTTGAGCGTGAAGGATATCACGGTGGAAGTTTTGCCGGAAACGGATGTCGCAAACTGCTGAACAATATTTCGAAGCTTCGTACATTATGCCCATCCCAACAAAACATTTATATTCATGCATTTGAATCGTTGAATCGTTGCGAAGAATCTTGCTTCGGACAAAATTTATCGTCTGACTATGAAAAGTCAATTGGAGAATTCAAGGCAGCATTTCTGCGCCTGAAACTCCCGGTAACGCCTAAAATTCATTGTATTTTTCACCATGTTGCGGATTTTTGCAAATTGAAAAAAACAGGTTTAGGACCGTGGAGTGAGCAGTCGGTTGAAGCAGCTCATTATGACTTTTCTGAGACTTGGAATCGGTACAAAATCAGTTAATCGCATCCAAGTTTTGGCAATCGTCTTCTTTCCGCAGTATCAGTCTACAACAGCAGACATATTTGAGAACATTTGAGTTGAGAGTAATCTTTTTTTAATGGTTTGGGCAAATTGTAATTATATTATTCTAGCATTATTGTTTTCTCTTCAATGATGAGAAGGATGCAAGGATACAAGGATTTGGGTAAAGGGCTTTGAAGACAAGTGACAGATTCAGATTCAAATTTCCTTTAAGGAAAAATACGCTTTGAATTTGAAGGAACAGCTAAAGCTTAAAACCAGTAAAATAGGCATAAGTAGAAAAGAAATCTATGTCTTACAGAAATACTACATAAGTCCTCGTACATAGGATGTAAATTGATGAAGTTGCTATCATAACGCAGCTTGCGTAGCTAAAAGGTAAATTCAATTGAATAAAAATGGCTAATTGCATGCACATTTCAAATAAAAAAAGAAAATGCATGTCACATGTATATGGTAAATAATGCACTCTACATATCAGGACCTACAAGAATACGCAAAGCAGTCACATTAGTCAAGCAAACATTGCATGTAAGTCGTACATGCAAAACATCATCTGGTTTAATAGCAGCACTGCATGTAGTCAGCTATTTCATGAAACCAAAAAGAAGGAATTCATCATAATTATTGTATCTGGTCATAGAATTCAAAATTTGAATTTTCTCGTGAATAGCTCGATGGATTGTATTGGAATTATTTGCTTGCAAATCCATACACATGGACAAATCAGAAAGTCAAAACAGTTTCTCTGGAGAATATTGTTTTTGATATTTTTGATATTTTAATACTACTTTTTATACTACTACTATAAAAATTCAAATTTTGAATTTTCTCGTAAATAGCTCGATGGATTGTTTTAAGATTTGCTGTTTGCAACTCCATATACATAGACAAATCAGAAAGTCACAACAGTTTCTCTGGAGGATTTTGATATTGGTATTTATAATATTTCAACCTATCATACTACTACTACTAAAATTCAAATTTTGAATTTTCTCAAGAATAGCTCGATGGATGATTATAAATTTTAAGTTTTACAACTTCCTACACATAGCCAAATCAGAATATGTCAACAGGAGAATTTTGGTCATAATTTTTCGTCTTCAAGGGCATCGTGAATTGAAATGATCACCAAACAACTTGTAGATTTTCAAAGAGAGAATTCAATTATCTTACTAAATTTAACTTTGAGGTGTCATTCTTTTATGGTCTTCCAAAATTCACAAGCATTCCACTGGCTTAAATCAACTTACTCCAGATCGATACGGTTGCGTTAATTGTCAACCTCCACAAAATTTGAAATTTAGACCTATTATATCTAGTAGCCACTCGCCAACATTTAAGCTCATTTGTAGATGAAATTCTTAAACCACTGATTGTATCACTCCCTAGTTATTGTAGAGATACCTGTGATTTTTTGTCCAAGTTACCACGGAACATTGACATTGTAGGTAATGATGCGATGTTTGTTTCATTCGACATCATTTCATTGTACACCAACATTTCTCTTGAGCTGGGTATGGAGGCTATGTCCTATTGGCTCCAGCATAGCGGATCGTTGATTTCGGAGAGATTTTCCAATGACTTCATTTTGGGATCGGTAAAAATGGTTATAGAGAATAACTTTTTCAGCTGCGGAAATGACTTATATGTACAAATCAGAGGCACTGCCATGGGCACTAAAATGGCCCCTACTTATGCCTTTTAAATTATGGGGTTCATTGAAGAGAACATGTATAGGATTCTTAGAGAAATTCATGGTGATGAGATAATGACCGCCATTAAGAGTGCATGGCAAAGATATATTGACGACTGTTGGGTTATTTGGGAAAGCAGATTTGGCGATATTAATAACTTTTATGATATGATCAATAGTTCAAATGAGAATAAAAAGTTTACGATGGAATCGAATAGCGCCTCTTTGAATTTTTTGGATGTTTTAGTCTATAAGGATAAGAATAGAATTGAAACTGATATTTTTCACAAGCTAACGGATGGTTTTAACTATGTACCTTATAACTCTGCTCACCCTAAACATACATTGAATAATGTCCCATATACTTCAGCTAATAGGATTATTAAGATTGTTTCCCAAAAAAATAAAAATAAAAATAGATTGTTAGAATTAAAAAGTAGATTTATAAAACTGAATTACCCCGAGTCTCTTGTCAATAATGCATTTCGAAGAGCCCAACAATGTCCTGTCACTAATGATTCAAAACTACATGTAAATGAAAATTCCATGATCCCGTTCATATGAACGCATAACAAGAACAATCCGAACATGTTTCAAGAAGGGATTCTTCCAACTAGTGGTAGCTTGAAATTGATGGATTCATTCAAGGACAAAAAAATAATGCGTGTGTTCAAGCAACCGAAATCTCTACTTTGTAAGAACAACCACAGAACAATTTATGGTGTCAGTAGGTGTGATGAGCCGAGATTTGTGTGTTGTAAGACGATGATAGTAGGCGAAATCATTGATTTCAAAATCATCAAACAGTTTAATGTTAATTCTAATCTCAACTGCTACTCTAGTAATGTCATCTATGTAATTCGATGTAAAAATTGCCAAGAGTATTACATAGGGCAAACTGGAGGCAGTTTTAGGAATAGACTTACCGTTCATAGACAACAGATGTTTAGACCTCAGTATGTGTTACTGGACGTTAGTCGTCATATACTCTATGACATTAAAAACGATCCACTTGATATAGAAAATCTCAATGGAAGTGGACGACTTTTATTTCATACTGCACTGAACAGGATGTCTATGCATCAAATTTGTCATGCTAATACAGTATAAAGCAGCTGTCCATTGTCGATATCTTTGGCATAGTTGATGCATTTCAAATTCGACCTTTTATCACTATCAAGCAATTCTTTCTGACTAAATTTTGAAGCAAAAATGTCGCAATCAAAGTTTGTAAAAGGAATGGCTGTTGGAATGCTACGATGTGGAAAGAGTTATAGGTTTGTTGGACGGAAGTTGGGTGTGTCACACTCCACTGTGAGCAGGTGGTGGAGTCGATGGAACAATGATGGAAATGTTAAAAGAAGGAAAGGATCAGGGAGACCCAGATTGACAAACAATGCTACCGATATGAAGTTGGTTATCTCAGCAAAGCGCAATCGATTTAAGAGTGTTGCATGCAGAAATTGCATGCAGTATACGAACAGCATATCGCCGTCTAGCAGAAGCGGGCCTGAGGTCATACGACCTGCTGTAAGAATTCCTCTAAGTAAGTAATGCGAGAATTTCACACGATGACATTGTTTCACTGCCAATTTTTTTCTCCGCAGGTCTCGAACACAAGCGAAAGCGTGTGGAATGGTGTGAGCAGCATCTGTCGTGGAGCACAGAGGAATGGCGTCAAGTGATGTGGACGGATGAATCCCGTTTCACTTTGGATTTTCACGATGGTCGCATTAGAGTGCATCGAATGGTTGGTGAGAGGTATTCACCCTGCTGCATATCTGAGCATGACCGCTATGGTGGTGGTAGCGTGATGATCTGGGCCGATATCTGGTACGGAGGTCGAACTGTCGCAGTCATTGTGAATGGGAACTTGAACGGAGAGCGATATTTATCGAATATCATATCTCCAATCGTCATCCCAACGGTAAATGAACTCAACCTCATATTCCAGGATGACAACGCTCGACCACACAGAGCTCATTGTGTAACAACAGCGATAGTGAGATCTGGAATTCGCATCCTCCATTGGCCTTCACGCTCCCCCGATCTGTCTCCGATCGAACATGCTTGGGATGAACTTGATCGGAAAGTGAGAGATGCATATGATCATCCGCCATCAACACTGACAGCTCTTTCAGAGAGACTCATCGATCAATGGTCATTGCTGAATCAGGAACGGGCTTGATCATCTTTGCGACTCGATGCCGATGAGACTTCAAAGCTGCATTTCAGTGCGGGGAGGACATACTCGGTACTAATGTCTCCCATTTATTCAAATATAATGTTTTATATAAAATGCTATCTTATAATTCATGAGTGTGAGTGGAATAAAGTTCATATATTTGAGTGGAGCATTTTTTATGTCAGGCAGTATATCTAGGTGTGGAGCGAATATCTCCTCACCATATGATAAATTTGAGGCCGCACCGATTTTCAAAATGCCACCCACATCAACTAAGGTTGAACGTGAGATAAAAGAATTTTTTTATTTCTATGCTTCAGTCCAAGCTGAATATGAGTTCATTGCTTTTTATTATTTATCTTAAAACTATGTCTTATTTCCATGATTTTGAAATAAGGTTTTCATTCCCATGACTAGCCTCAAGAAATGAGGTGAAACCGGTCGGGAAGCCAGATCTTAGTTTTTCCTGAGTTATTTCTTATTTATTGTATTGGCCATTTTATTTTGAATATTTCATTTTATATATATATATATATATATATATATATATATATATATATACAAGAAATAAATAAAATACAAAATGGTAGATAATAATTCCAAATAAAACCCGGTAGAAAACTGAATCAAAAGACCATTTTTAATTCCCTTACCGGTTTCACCTCATCGGGGAGGCTTTTCAAAGGGAATGAATTTATTGCAAAATTTGACAACATATAAATTAAAAATTAACACTTGTTGAGTTTAGGCCTCAACATAGAAATAAGGGAATTCTCTTTACGCTCACGCTGCAATTTTGACGCGCTAGGACTTAATTTGTAGACAGTAGCCGCTAGGAATTTAATCATCAAGTTATTGGCACACATAGAGATTTGTCGGCTCATGTTTAATATAGCATATTTTGCTATCTCTTCCAGCAAGTAACACGTTAAAGCTGATGAACTCTTTTAAAAATTGTAACTTCTTTAGATCATATATCAATAATTATATAGCATATAGCTGCGAATAAGTCGTCGTCGAGGAACGAATATCAAAGGACAATTCTCTCTTGCGGCTTTCCACTAGTCAAAGCTCCACCCGGCAGTTATGTGGATTTTGCATTCAATTCCTTTTAAAAGTTTTCTCAAAAAGTTGCCATCATTGATCCTGAATCTCAACGACAACTGACATTTGAAGAGTTGAAGCGGCAAACTAATGCCAGTGCACTTGCAAAACGTGGTTTTAGAAAGGGAGAAATCGTATGCAAGGTCGGTACTCATTGTCTTGAAAACGTTCCTTTGTTTCTTGGAACTATGGCAGCTGGAGGATGTGTTTATCTGCTTAAGGCTGCCTCAGATGACGAAGAGCTTGTGTATCAACTGAATTTCATTGCCCCCCGATTCGTTGCTGTCACCACTGATGTGATAGATAAAGTTTTGATGGCGATCGAGAAGTCAAACGCCGAAATTGAAGATACGTATGTCGTCGGCCGGTGGCTCTGTTCCTGGATGCCTAAATGTCGCAGATTTGATAAATGATAAAGGCGATGAGAGTCCTTTAGGCAAGATAGTCCGGGAGCCAGCGTGAAGTTGTGCAGGGAACGAGGTAGTACGCAAAACTTTCACATAGCATAGTACACCTCTAACCTACTGCAAAACTTCGCGTCTGCCGGATCAGATCATTTGCTCTTAAGAAATAGAGAGGATAACAAAATCCTATGTATTTTCAATGGTAAAATTGTGACATTTAAGGTGTTGACTCCATTTTTTCGAATTTTTGCTCATAAAAGTTACACAAATTGGTATTTTGTTGAACTGGTTATTATAGAAATCATCTACAGATCATGATCTTTCAAATGAGTTATCATTCATTGACAGAGGATGAAGTAAAGTGTACAAACAGACACTTTTCGTTGGTGTAACTGCAAATTTTTTTCATCGAAATTTCAGGAAAATTGTTGATATACTTTAACGAAAAGTGTCTGTTTGTGCACTTTACTTCATCCTCTGTCACTGAATGATAACTCATTTGAAAGATCATGATTTGTAGATGATTTCTATAATAACCAGTTCAACAAAATACCAATTTGTGTAACTTTTATGAGCAAAAATTCGAAAAAATGGAGTCAACACCTTAAATGTCACAATTTTACCATTGGAAATACATAGGATTTTGTTATCCTCTCTATTTCTTAAGAGCAAATGATCTGCTCCGGCAGACGCGAAGTTTTGCAGTAGGTTAGAGGTGTACTATGCTATGTGAAAGTTTTGCGTACTACCTCGTTCCCTGCACAACTTCACGCTGGCTCCCGGACTAAGATCGAAATAGATCCATTGAATGATATGGAATTGATACTACAGACTAGTGATACGACTGGTATGTCGAAGAATGTTGTTATGACGCATGAAAAAATGAAGTATTATATCCTGTTAGCTGAAGCAGTAATCGAAAAGGCCAATGATGTTGTCTTGGCAAATGTGCCATTTGCTCACTCGATGTCTATTGGCATGATCTTCGGGGGTTGCCTTTTAAGTGGTTGGACAATAATTTTATGTAATGGCGGCATTAATACCAAGTACATTACAAGACTGATTGATGAATATAAAATCACTCGATTGTTTTTGACACCTATATCAGCTGCTACACTGGCAAAGTCAACAGACTTCAAGGAAGCGAATCTATCAAGCTTGACCGCAGCCACCATCGGTGGTGCAGCAATGAGTGAATTAAAGGAAAACCAGTGTTTGGAAGTTTTTCGTGAAAAACTGCCAAATTTCAAATGCTATCAGGTATGTTCCCCTTGATAATCCACAGATAAATGAATATGCTGACAACATTGAAAAATAATGAAAAATCCCTCATCAATTTTAATTTTGAAATCAAAATGATGAAATAATTAAGCAACAGAACTGATAGTAAGTGAAATATAAAGTTATTGTGTGATGTTGAATTACTAAAAACTCTTACTGAAAAATTTTCTCAAAAGTTCGCAGATGTCAAGTGTTAGTGGAAAAAGGAAAATAATTGCAAAAGACCAAGTTATAAAAATGACACTATACAGCTGCCACTAAATTATCAAAAGCTAGTGGCATTGACAGATATCTTCTTTGCTAGTAAATGCACCGTTCTTTTTAATCTTAGGTACGGTGGATCGATGTCATTTCTCAAAAGATCTTTTCTGCTGCGGCTGGAAGTTGGCATGGCTGAAATATTTGTAGATCGATGAATGTGCTTTGAAAAAGATGCTCAGCTATTCTAACATGCGTCACGTGAAGAAGTCAGTATTTATTCGACAATTATTGCTAATATTGTGTAAATTATAATTATCATAAGCATTATGACTCTAATCGTGCATGTTCATCTGTTACTATCTGTCTAAATTGCTAAGTGATTTATTGGAATGACCTTCATTACTGGACGACAAGCATAAAATATCGTTGATATTAATATTAAATGCAATGGGCAAACAGGCTTTAGGTTAGATAAAATCTCTTTGATGGACGCTCCACAGCAACAATCTTTTGTAAAATGCCGTCGGGCATTTAGCAAGATAATTGACCTCGTTATTCCATTAAATAGTCCGGGAGCTAGCGTGAAGTTGTGCAGGGAACGAGGTAGTACATAAAACTTTCACATAGCATAGTACACCTCTAACCTACTGCAAAACTTCGCGTCTGCCGGATCAGATCATTTGCTTTTCAGAAATAGAGAGGATAACAAAATCCTATGTATTTCCAATGGTAAAATTGTGACATTTAAGGTGTTGACTCCATTTTTTCGAATTTTTGCTCATAAAAGTTACACAAATTGGTATTTTGTTGAATTGGTTATTATAGAAATCATCTACAGATCATGATCTTTCAAATGAGTTATCATTCATTGACAGAGGATGAAGTAAAGTGTACAAACAGACACTTTTCGTTGGTGTAACTGCAAATTTTAACATAGAAATTTCAGGAAAATTGTTGATATACTTTAACGAAAAGTGTCTGTTTGTACACTTTACTTCATCCTCTGTCATTGAATAACAACTCATTTGAAAGATCATGATCTGTAGATGATTTCTATAATAACCAGTTCAACAAAATACCAATTTGTGTAACTTTTATGAGCAAAAATTCGAAAAAATGGAGTCAACACCTTAAACGTCACAATTTTACCATTGGAAATACATAGGATTTTGTTATCCTCTCTATTTCTTAAAAGCAAATGATCTGATCCGGCAGACGCGAAGTTTTGCAGTAGGTTAGAGGTGTACTATGCTATGTGAAAGTTTTATGTACTACCTCGTTCCCTGCACAACTTCACGCTAGCTCCCGGACTAAAATGTCACTATATCCTCATCGAACCTCAGCATGTCATTAATCCTTCTTTGCCTTAGATTAAGTTCAATTCACTTGCATTGCTTCAATTTGGCGTGGTAACATAATTGTCCTTGACCAAGATCGACTTCAAATCACATATATTTATGTACGTCAGACTTCGAAGCAATAATATACTGAGTGTGCATAGCCAAATAGCACTTTCATGCCTTGAGATAATCTATAGATCTTAGATAGTTCTTTAGGTTTTGCAGAGTAGAATTACTGTCTTCAAATTTAATTGAGTTATAAATCATGGTTTAGATGATTTCACTTCCTGGTGGTAAGAAAAGACCATGCTTTCAAAGAAGGAACTTATGGAAAGAACAACAAATGCTTGCAAAGCATTAGATGCATATTCTACTTTCCATTTACTTTTAAATTAACCAGCAATGCCTAATTCAGAGTGTCTTAATCATTGTGTGTTACTCAACGCCAACCGCCACCTGATGTTCAAAAACAAATAGATAAGCTGATGTAATAAACACCTTAACTATACGCCTATGAAACAATCAATGGCTTTGACAGCATCTACTACTGCTTTTACCAATAAAATTGTTTGATTGAACTATCTATACATGAATTCAATTTTGTATGGACTCACTTCTCAGGACATTCCGATTGAAGATTCTATTTGGGAATAGGACGTCATTATATAATTTCTCCAAGTTTGTCATTCTCAATGTAATAAACATGCTAACCATTGACATGAAGCTCATTTGTTTCACGCTGTCTAAGCATTATGATACAACTTCACTTACAACACACTGATACAACTTCTCGGCGAGATCAAGCAGATAAAGCGAAGACACGTGTCACAATTTTGAATCACACAATCACCATCCTGATTAAAAAGTTTTCAATATGATATCATCTCCTTGCCAGTGATATTCTTGAACAAAACACACCGTATAGTATTCGGAAAATCAATTTGAATTATTCTCATTAGCACTCGCCGCATATGCATGATTTATGGTGATTCATCATTGGTCACATGGAAGTCACATAAGTCCAAATGTGACCGATGTGACTAGAAATGTGTCACATTTTTAAACTACACAATTAGTCCGGGAGCTAGCGTGAAGTTGTGCAGGGAACAAGGTAGTACATAATACTTTCACATAGCATAGTACACCTCTAACCTACTGCAAAACTTCTCGTCTGCCGGATCAGATCATTTGCTTTTCAGAAATAGCGAGGATAACAAAATCCTATGTATTTCCAGTGGTAAAATTGTGACATTTAAGGTGTTGACTCCATTTTTTCGAATTTTTGCTCATAAAAGTTACACAAATTGGTATTTTGTTGAACTGGTTATTATAGAAATCATCTACAGATCATGATCTTTCAAATGAGCTATCATTCAGTGACAGAGGATGAAGTAAAGTGTACAAACAGACACATTTCGTTGGTGTAACTGCAAATTTTAACATAGAAATTTCAGGAAAATTGTTGATATACTTTAACGAAAACTATTATACTAACGACTATATAACGAAACTATAAAACTATTATACTATTGACTCAGGGATGCTCTAGGATGCTTACTCTCTAGGATTACTCAGAATGCTCTCAAATGATAGGACTCCGGCCCATAACTAGAACCGAAGTATAATACAAACAAATTATTTATCCTCGTGCATAACTGTCACTGTCTTGATGTCAACTTTCTCCGTAAAACAAAAGTACAGAGACACTGCTGCACGCTAGGCTTGTAATAGTTGAGGGAATGAACCGTGATGGTGAAATAAGGATTGTCTTTTCACTCAGTGATTTAGTAGAGAAGATAAGCCTTCCTAGCCTCGATCACACCTACGCGCCGAAGGTCACATCAGGGACAAAAATTAAATAGTAGTTTGTTTGATAACATTAGGCTACTTCATACCCTCATGTTAATTGTGTGTGATGGCTCCTCTGAAGCGCATATTAAAATCGAAAGTGTACGCATTTTTTTGTAGAAGGATGGGGGATTTTCCTGCCTAGTAGAGACTGGAGAAAGACCGTGTGAAGCACACATTAAGAAGATGGGAGGAGGCAGGTCACATGCATTCAACTGAAAGCGACATTTGATCAACTTTCATCGAAAATGATTGATAATTGATACAGCAATTATCACTAATTATAGGTTTAGGTGATCCTATAATGATATATGATGTAGGTTGCCAGTTAATTTTTCAAAAACTAAGCTTTATATACTTGCCACCCAGAGTCGGAGTCCTATAGGACTCAACTTCCCTGCTTAGAGTCTTCGATAAAATCCTATGTGTAGTTGGAATTTCTATATCAGGAAATACAAATGAATTAGGGGAGTTCATTCTACTCTACAAAGTTCCAATTTGAACTATTTTTAATTTATCCAAATTAGGGCCGCTGTGCTACTATTGATTACTACCCGACTGATGTCTCCTCAATTGTAATAATGACACCTAGAGAAGCAATCATTTTTGAGGATTCAATAATAGAGATTCAATGGTGTGTTTGGTTGGGTCAGTGCTACAACAAGATGAATAATGCATACATGGAAGTTCAGCTGAAAAGTGTGCTTGATTGTATGAGCAAACACTGCTTGTTGGCAATTTATCTCTGTGGTAAAGCCAAACAAACACCATTTTTTCCAACAAAGAAAATTAATAAAATTTTAGAACTCAGAAAGATAAGTAAACCTTTATCTTTCTGGAAAGTAATAGTCGACAAACCTTTGATAGATCAGTTTGATAGTTTGATGATTTTGCAAAATTTGTCTTCTCATTGTAATATTTAATACAAATTATCCAAAATATCCAAAATTTGTCCAGATCGTCCGGATCCTCGACCCGAAAAACTCGGAGACTTTGGGCTAGACAGACCCGCCGACCCGGAAACTTTTTCCACATTTCCAAAATCAAAAAATGAGACAGTAGGCCTATGCCAAATACAAAGGACGGATCGATCTTGCACATATACATCGCTTTGCATGTAGGCCTATATTTGTAGATAACCTATTCACAAGATTCAATACCCATAATAGACCTACACGCTTCAAGGCCGATCGATTGTGATAGCCTAGGGCATTAGGCTAGCAATTTTAATGTAAGCCTATAGGCGATAAACTCTGATGCATGGCTAGTTAGACTGTAGGCCTGGGGGTTAATGCATTCCGTAGCGTCGCATAGGTATTTGCTTATACTATAAATCTGCAGCATGCTACCAATTATTGACTAGGCCTAGAGTCAATGATTTAGAAATCATGATGTAAATTATTAACCCACATCATCTTTTAGGTTTGTCATTTTGTAGCCATGCCGGGCCTTGGTAGGCTATATAGCCACATGCAGGTCTAGTCGCACGACGCAGCCTATTTGCCTATACACGTAAACTAAGCCTACCGCATAGTTTGGATATAGCCTAAACGTAGACTAAAACGTAGGCATACGTCATAGACCATTAGACTTACATGTAGTTAGCCTACCAAGGCACTGCATATGGATAATAAATGTCAAAATCAAAAGATGATATACGGTAATAATTACATCTGGATTTCTAAATTGTTCTAAGATAAACGATAGCTGATTTCTATTAGCTTATCGCGCGTATTGTAGCTTTATCACATTCAGCAAGTGTATAGTTGTAGGCCTACCTATTAAGAGTATTGAATCTTGCGAATAGGTTATCATACAAATATAGACCTAGGTGCAAAGCGATGCACATGTGCAACACCGATCTGGGACATACATGCATTCTCTAATATCGGTGCTGTTAACCGTTGTCCTATGCCAATTTTGAACATCGCTGGTCTATGTTTGAGGTGCCTCTGGCACCCCAATACAGCAAATTTAATATTATGTCGATTTAGATAAACTTGACCACTTTTCTTTTGGGCCTACAATCACAACGTGATATTAGCCAATCGTGGATTTTTGAAGCTCCCCTATGTTTCAACTCTTCTTTCTCGAATAAAACGTAATATTCGCCACATAAATAGTGCTTTAGAAAATAGTATTTTAAGAATTGCCTTGAACACATACAAAACACAAAACATGATAAGCAATAAAGATAAAATTCCTTTCAATGAGTTATCTTCCGTGGTGTATAAGTATACTTGTGAGCATTGCAGTCAATGCTACGTCGGTGAAACCCGTCGCCATATTTTCACTAGGATAAACGAACACGTGAAAGGTCGACCAGCATCCGAAATATCTCTTCATGTTCATATCCCAAATAAAGATAATTTTAAAATTCTCATTCGCACTCCATACACGAAAATTGCTGAATCATTGTACATAAAGTCATTCCTTCATTCACAGCACCTAATGAATAACCGCAGCCAATCACAGCCGCTTTTCCTTCATTGATTTTTCTTGTCTCATTCGCACTGTGTATATTGCATCCTTGTTTATTGACCGTTGTCACTGATGATGGTAGCTTGCCTACTGAAACATGTTAGCTGCTAATAAACCGATCAAAAGCTTACGGCTTCTCACTGTCAATACACAACGTGATAATTTTATAAAAATTTGCAACATTCTACGAAACTTTACTGAATTAAGTGAGATTGTGCGCATTATTATACCTAATTTTTGCGATAATTCCATGAGACATTTTAGGAAAAATGCATGTTCAAAAGACTGTATTTCAGATATTTCAGAATCTCAACTCATATCACAAGAATTGAAAAATTAGGCTAATAATTGATTACATGATACACAAATATCCCTCGAATATTTTATTTCAAATTGGATATAGGCTACAGCAGATTGTGTGTATATAGGCCTATTGACAAGACAATTACAAATAAATCAATCAGAAATGATCTCACCGTATATGTACGTAAAGCAAGCTGCTCAAGGAAAAGTATACTCGTAGCCTATATCTCTCAAGAAAGCTACATGCAATCATTACACTTTACCACATCAGGTGAATGTGTTTTGCAGATAGGAACAGCGCAAATATCACATGTTCGTGTTGTTTTGTGATCGACACTCCTTGGGCAAATATTGCACCGTCTCTTCCGTGGTCGCGCTCTCGGCTGTTGTTGAGACGAGGAGTTCATACCTGCAACAACTGTACTATATCCTAGCAGTTTCACAGCCATTCGAGTTTGTGGATTCAATATGTGTGTAGACCTCCGGCGAATATTTGCATCCACAAGTTCATATCCACATTGGAGAAGGAATTCTGTTCGAAATGACGCTGCATTTTCTGGCGGTTGGAGTGCACGAAAAATAATAGCTGCGTTTAAAAGGGCCACATCAATCATATTGCAGAAAAACGAATACGTCCACCTCCTGCATTTTCTCTTACATGTGGATATTCTCACCATGTGGTCTGCAGTATCCACACCGGATTTTGTAGCATTGTATGAAGATATTATCTCAGGGAGCCCATCTTTTATTGTTGTATGCGTAGGTGTACATTGTAGAAATAAGGATCACGGGAGATCTGCCTTTATCCCAGTAAGATACCATTAGAAGATCTCCAGATTTGAAGTAAGAGGCCGATATTTTGACGATTGCTCAGGTCTTTGGCTTTTGGCGGAATGCCGCGTCGATTCGAACGCATTGTTCCAACTAATGTTGTATCTCTCTCATTCAACTTTTCAGCGACCTCGCAACTAGTAAACCAGTTGTCGCACTCACATCGTAGCCTTTGTCGAGGAATAGTTTGACGAGGGCCATTGTAAACGGTTCAGTAACTGGCATACCTTCTTTCTCTTCAAGAGAGACCAATACATGGGATACCTTTCAAAAAATAGGACCACAGGATCTTTATCCCGTACTTCCCTGGTTTGGAAGCGATGTACTTCCTGAATGCAGCACGTCCGTGGGATTCAAATAGTTGTTCATCCACTGTTATGAAAGGTTTGGAGTATAGAATTGAAGCAGCCTTTCCGAAAGAAGTTTCCACACATGCCTCGTCGGAGAGAGAGGATCAGCAGCATCTCGCTTTGTGCGATCATCGAAACGAAAGAAACGCTTTATTGAAAGGAAGCGTTCCAAGCTCATAGCGGAACGACACACTGGCGGTCCGTCGCGTTGTGCCCAGAGAGACTCGACATTTCTGAAGTTCGCTTTTAAAGCTCCACATATAATGTGCAAACCAATAAAGTATTCCATTTCTTCGCGTGTTATCTGTTTCCAGCTATTACGAAGTCTGCTACTCTGATTGTAAGCTGAAATAACTTTTCTAGCCTCAAGATTGCTAAATCGAACAGCTTCGTTGATTATATCGTCGAAATAGAGCAAAAATGCCTCTCTTGGAGTGGTTGGATTTATTCCAGGTCTGACACCAGGGTTGGCATAGCAAACGTTTCTTCTTGGTGCACGTCCTTCTCTTGTTCCTGTCTCAATTTCTGTCAATCTCCTCTGTGATCGAGAGGTCAAACTTTCGTCGAGATCCTGCAAAGGAAATAATCAAGTTGTAGCTGGCACAAGTACGATGATGATTATACATAACAATTGATATATGCAAAGGATGCGTGAATGCAAGGATATACGATATAGTGTTATACAGTGGTATATACTTCTGTTATACGTTGTCCTTTCTATGAGTCAGAGAGTACCGGATGGGTATATTGACCCTTTTTAGACAACTCTTTCATGCGTATCGCTTTGATAATGCTTATCGTCATTACAGATATTTCATTACGAAGTACTTTATTATATATAAAATGTGCTATATCTAGGCTCTACACGCAACACACTGAAACTTGCTTTTATGCAATTGAACTTCTGACCACTATTTGGTATTTTTGTGCGTTCAATAAATCAACAGAGATTGCAATGAAGTGGAACTGTACCGTGTGTACGCACACCGTTATGCTTACGTTTACGGCCTACAATTACGGTTGCATCTTATAGATTATTATCGTTGGATAAAAAATCATGCGCTCCGGTGTGCCATGTGACCCTAGAAAAAAAATATTCTAAGATGTAGTAGTATTTCTATGTACAGTTTTATTATACACAACTACCGTGAATTAGACTGTGTGTAGGCTATCCATATACGTATGAGAAAAACATAACCATCAGATCTATCGAAATTATTCTTGCAATTGTATATGCCTAGTATATTCCTTTACATACACTGAACTAAATAAAGAATGTCGCACTTTCATATTGCAGACAATGCAAAGTGCGACATTCATTGCCGTATTCGGTATTCGTTTTAGTGTATATAATAATAATATATGGTAAAATCAGAATCTAAAAACATTCGTACATACCGGTTCTGATTCAGACTCTCCCTCTGAATCCTCGGATAAGTGATGTAAATAATCTTCATCTAAGATATCATCTTCCTTTTGTTCGACAATGTCCAGCTGATCATCTAATTCATCTGTAACTTCGGAATCCACGTCATCAACACAATCTTCGTTTGCTATGATCTCTTGTAGGCCTACATCAATCTCATGGTCTTCGCTATAAGAAAACAAACTTCTAGTTGCTTCGATCGCAGCAGCGCGTCTAGGTCTAGATGCCATATCAATTGTGATGAACTACTGTGCATACAACACACATAATGAATACACATGCAGATGTGGTTCGTCGATTTTTTTCATCTCGAACCAATGAGTGAAACATTTTGCAGCAGCATCAGGCGTGATCTATGAAACAACGTCAATGCTGTCTCAATAACGTCTATTGTTGTCATTGAGAACGGGTGTCCTGAAATCGTGAAGAGGAGACGCTCAATTGGTCTGTGGTTGACGTCAGTAGAACTGAGGATCGTACGTTGCCGTGATGATTGTTGGTGGGATGCCTAAAGCACCCCGAACATAGACTACCATGTTTTTAGATCAATCTCCTACATTATGAATTTATTTTTTTTAGTACTTTACCCAGATAATTTAAGTCAAATTTGTAGTAAAGTCATGAAATATCTAAGGCTGAAATGCAATACAATAAAAGTGAGAGCATTTGAAAAAGTGCTTGGGGTGCCAAAAGCACCCCAAACATAGGACAACGGTTAATTCATCTGAATTTTCATATAAATAGTGTCCATTATTTAAGTCATTCAGTATTATCGCCTTCCTTCTTTCAGATCGTTCCGTCAGATTTGGAATTGATGATTAATTCTCATCCGAGAGTTGATGATTGCGTAGTTCTTGGAGTTCCACATCCACAGATGTGCGAAGTTGCAAGAGCGTTTGTGATACCAAATGAAGGATTTTCGGATGAAGAATTGCAGGGATTCGTCAAAGATCGACTCAAGCCTCATGAGCAGCTATTCGGTGGTGTAGAGATTATTAAAAGTATTCCAAAATCGCCAGCTGGAAAACTATTGAGGCGAAGGTTGAAGTGATTATTCATTGTATTCAATCTTTCTTAAATAAGAATGATCGTCTAAGATCTCTGAGACGGTGCTGCTACTCAACATTTCATGCAACAGCGTGAATCTATTACTGACACCTGCAAGGTTTTACATAGGCTTATGACCTTTATTATTGCATTTTAAATTTTATTTCATGGCTTTATGTATGTACAAAAAATTGCAACTGATTTTCAAATTACTTACCGTGCTTTTTTATCCTACAAAGAAAAGCAATGGCATTCAAAATCAACATACCTTAAAAACTAGCCAAAAGTAATCAATGCAACCACAGCTGATTTTTAAATTCTGATTGCACATGCTTATGTCTTCTGCTTTCATTTTATAAAATGTTTTTGACAGCTTAAATTTATAGGCCGTCTAGTAATGGGCTTATTAAATGCGAAGTGTGAATGCTGCATCATATGCTAAATCTTGCTTAGTTTGCACATGGAGATGAATTTGCTTAATTTTGCTTATTCATTTCGAAATCAAACCTAGACAATAACAACGTTAGACAGCATGCTGTTGCCACATTCATAATGATATCAAAGCACCCGGCATCCAAGAGCCTGGAGCAGAAAACTTGTTGAATAAATATCAAGAACACATTCAGAACTGAAAGCAGGTCAGGCAAAAATCGGATCCCCACAAAAAATCGTTGAGTCAATTACCGGTACTTCATCTTTCTGATTACATTCTATTGCACAACAGGCATTCAGAATCGAAGAAAATAATTTGGTATGAATTTGCATACGTCAAGTATGTTCATCGGCTATTTTTATGCACCATAGACGTGTACAAGTTAAGCCACAAATCTGCGAGTTTTGCCATCAATAAACGATTACTTTTTGAAATTATACCGTCTTGTGAAAACGCATGGCTGATCAAGCTGCTAGCTCGAAAACGCGTTTACGTACCCTTATAACTTTCTTCGGTACCTGTGGGATGCAAATTGATAAAGATTTGTATAAGTTAGTTTAAGTTCAAATTTTCATTTTCATTTTTCCATCAATTAGCGATGCATTTGTGCCAGTATTCTCTTGTGAATATACAAATTCAAGCATCCACATCAAAAACGCGTTTACTCACGCTTGTCATCTAATACACAGGTCATTTTGAGCGACGTCGGCCTGTTAAGGGTTAATACATGCTGACTTGCTACTCTATAATGGTGTGGATTCAAAAAAATCCGTATAAAGTGAAAATTCTTATAAAATTCAGTTTTTTGCGAAGAACACGTTCCTGCGATCCAAAAACGTAGTTGAGCAGTTTTTAAAAAGCTAACTTTTTGACATTTGTTCCTGTATTAATATACTACCGAGATGAAGCCACTTTATGAGTAGCATGAAATAAGTTGGATATCCAAAGGAATAAATATTTTCTAACAAGTATCACAATTAAGCTAAAATTAAGCTGATGACAAATAGCTGATGATCAAGGAAAATTTCATGAACTTCACTATAATGCAAGTCTCTGCAAGTCTTCAAGGAAAAGTTGAGATCTTATTGAGAGCTTCTTCCATGACTGAGATGTCATGTTTACAATTCAATTTTCAACGACATGATTTTATGATTCACACGGCGTCATTTCTTGAATCTGAATAGTAATGTGGACCCATTTACATCTTTTAAAGATGATTGTGAACAGTTTCTTTGACTACGATGTTCTCCTCTTTCAATGGCAGATGATCACGCTTAAGAAAATTATCTTACTATTATAAATCTGAGCATTTAATAATATAATGGCAACCCATCGAGTTGTTAATTTAACAAACTATATTACCTTCCAAGTTGTCATGACATAATAATAATAAAGTATATATTTTGAAAGTAATATAAATCATAATGTACAAAAGTATGAAGACAGTTGACAATTTATGAAAATTCTGAGAAATTGCGAATTCAGCTGGCTTTTCTTAGGTTCTCGTTGATGAGAGAGGTCGTACATGGAAAGAACATTTTCTTTCTGCGCAAAGTTCTGCAGTAATTGACGAGATGTTGGCTTCTGAGTTTATGATTCACTCGCTGGAACAATACATGAGATTTCTTAGATTCAATCACATGGAGATCTGTGGAATGCTACTCTTTATTCTGTATTGTAAATCATGATCAGTCTAATCCGTGTGCATTTCTCCAGAAGTGCAAACAAGTGCATATCTCACAGGTGGTTCTGGGTCTCGACTCATGTTCATTAAATATAATCGAAACTGCATGCACATTGGGGATTTAACTGGCGCTGAAATGCTACTCTACCTAATATGTTTACTCTATGAAATATGTAGATTCCATCACAAAATTTTCACCATCTTAACAGCAATGTGGGTTTTTTGCAAAGATATTTAACACTACTTGTTTATTACTGGCACTCGATCGGAACATCATAGGCAAGCTATTTCCAAAATGAAATATTTCTCGATCGATTAGTATATAAAAATAAATCATAAAATCTCCCGACTCTTCGGCTTAGCCTCAATCATGGGAAATAAGAGTCAATTATTCAGCATAGTATTTAAGATAGGTGATCATGAACTAATCTCAGATATTTCAAGTCTACGGCGGACAAAAGTGTTCATCACGTTTTTGTGCAGACATTTCCAATTAATGTCCTTGATTGATGGTTGGCCGTGCATAGATATGTGTTCAAATACAGCAGAGGTGGCTCTTCGTGTGTTCCAGTAATCGTGATCGAATTGTTCTCTTCGTCTCTTTAATGTATGACGTTGACACGATGATTGCAGGACACTTGATAGACCACACCTTTGGCATTGCAGCATTGCCGCGTTCATACACTTCACAATTATTGATATTGCATAGCTTTCTCGTTTGTGGACTCTTGGAACAATTGACCTATGACTTTGTCCTGTAACCAATCTGTACCTGCTCTTTCCACAGAATTACTTTAATCAAGTTCTATCCAGTAAAGTGGTCAATTGTCTGCAGATCGTGTTGTCAATGAATGGCAGAAAGATTCTCTTCTTGATGTCTGAATCCTTTTTCTTAGGTACATGAATATAATACCTTCCGTTTCATTGTCGTAACGATTTTGTAAAGATAACCATTGCTGAGAATTCTTTTCCACCACACTTGAAAGCTTTCTCGTTGTAGCACAGGACTTGAACTAATACGTTTGGCTCTCAAGAAGTCATTGAAAATGGTATTAGACTTATTTCTGTAGGGATGGTGGGATTGCCGGGGAATACTACATCCTGAGTGGCAATCCTTTATGAACAATGATGTCCCCCTAGATTAAGGATATATAGACCTAGAATGTCGACTCAAAAAAGTATCTGTATACAGTGAAAATGTTTGTATGAAAAGATTCAGTTTTTTAGGAGATTACCTTCCCGTATTCCAAAAAATTATTTGAGATTGAAATTATTTGTTGAAAATATTTATATAAATGTCAAAATTTGCCAATTTATATAGATTACTACCGAGATGACTCTCCTATATAAATGAAACAAGCATCGTAAATAAGCGGAAACAAAGCTAATTTGCAAGGGCATTTCATGAGCCGCATTATAATGGAAGTCTTCATGACAAAGTCGCGATATTGTTCGTGCTTTCTTGGCTGAGATTTCAAGTTTTTAATTCAATTTTCAGCGACATGATTTTATGATTCACTAAATTCATGTTTCATTTCCAGAATCTGAATAGTGATGCGGAACCATTCACATCTTTTAAGTTAATTGAAATCATTGTCTTTGATTATGTGATTTTCTGCCAGTTGCAAGTTGCCTGTGGTATGATTACGCCAAAGATATTTAATACAGTCCGTTTCATAAAAAGTGGATCATCCTAAAATTTGACTAAATAAAACATAAGTATGATACAGAAAGCATTTTTCATGTTATTTCATGTCCCTAATATATTTAAATGTCCTTATATAATCTGATAAGCTATGACACAGTAACGGTTCTTAAGAAGCTAATATTTTGTGGCCCTACCCTTATTGTCAATGACATTACCAATTCGTCTAGGCATTGATTCGATGATATCGTTGATTTTTGACTGATCTAACTTTCTCCACTCTCTTTTTAGCAGTGACGTAAGTTGTGATACGCCATCTGTAGGTAGCAGTGAACGATGAACGTTACGCTTTAGAATACTCCATACATTTTCTATGGGATTCAGATCAGGAGAACGAGTTGGCCAAGATAATGTCCTAAGCCCTAATTGAGACTTGCACAAGTTGACTCTACTACTCCTGTGACACGTAGCATTATCATCCATAAATAACCAAGTCGATGGATCACCAAGTTGATCTGTCATTTGGCCAATGTTCATTCGTAAAACATTCACATAGCGTTCAGAATTCATGGTTCCTTGCTGTATGTGAAGTTCAGAGCTGCCATTGGTCCAAATGCCAGCCCAAATCAGTAGAGTCGCACCACCTTGTACCCGGGGACGATGTAAATGTCTCGGAATTTCCTGATCAGATTTTATCCATAATCTCAATCGACCATCACTATCCTTCAGACGGACTGATGCCTCATCAGACCAGACAACCCGATCCCATTGATTTCGCCAGTGACAATGACTCATTGCCCATCTGAGACGTCTTTTTGTATGCTGATCTGATAATTCGATCTGAGAGGGACTGTTACAGCTCTTGAAATTCGACTCAATAAGTCTTCTATGAATAGTGGACTTAGAAATAGACGAGTCTAGTGCAGCCATCTCAGTTAACGAGAGACTTGGATCAACTTTAACAAATCTCAAAATTAGGCGGTCTCTACGTTTGGATGTTTTGCGTGGACGGCCAGAGCCCTCTTTACGACAGAGTCGAAAATCATCATTATGCCATCGATGCACGTTTGTGTAAGGGACATTTAGTCGCTTGCTTGTAGCTCGCAAAGAAAAACCTAGTTCTAGCAAGGCTGACACTTTGCCTTTTGTGAATGCGATCTCGTTATTGTTCATTTGTGTTTTGTATTGTTTTCAACCGGTAAGAGATAGATTTCTAGCTGAAAGCAATCAGGAGTGCTGCCAACACCACCGCAACGAAGTCAGGAAGCTATGGAACATGAAGTCCAGTTAATCACATGTAGCAGTTACATTATTGTTGATGAATAATGGTGCTATACTGGCTCTGATTGACCGATTTTCTTTATTTTTGTTTTGCTTGATAGCTTTTGGCTTGTAGAACAACATATTACATAACAAAGAAAACAAATGTAATTTTATAAGAGTGAGGTATGATTTTGTGTAACATTGCTAAATGAAGATCAAATTATCTACTACTTTTTTATCTATAACAGGAAAACAACTCAATATTCATGCTTGAAATTTCCAACAATGATATTAGTAAGTACAACTGACATCTCTTCCAAATTTCAGAGAAATTCGTTCAAGTTTGGCGGAGTTAGACAAAGTTGAAGTTAAGGCGATGTTTAAGGGTGATCCATTTTTTATGAAACAATCTGTATTATAAAGGGCTAGATAGGAAATAGAAGTGTTTTTACCTTGTGTGCAACGAAACCAATGAAAATCAGCTGATATTGCATGAATTTGAAAATATTTGTAAGCGAGTAACAAATATTCCTATTCATTGCCTCTTTTTAGTAATTACAGAAATAAAAAGGCGTTTTAATGATAAATCAAGAAATTTTTATATACACCGTCCAAATTGCAACAAATAATAGTCTATTCTACTTTTTCAGATGTTTTGCAAAACGTGCAGTTGTAAATAAGAGCACACTCTTGATATATCAAGAATTATATACAATTCTTCGAAGATTCTTTCAATTAGACTTCATTGCATTATTTCATGTCAGTTGATTATCAAATCTGAAGAGCGCATGTTATATAGGAATGACACAAATGAAAACCAATTGTTTCATTCATAGATAAAGGTAGAGTGAAGTTCACTTACAATTCAACAAATACATGACTAAATGACTTTTCTGAACAGAAAAATGAACCGCGTCTTTATTTCTGATCATGCAGATTGTTTCTTTGCAACAATTGTACGAAGCCTGGCTATGGTTGTACATGTATATCGTTGATTTGACCACCGGTGCCCGGCCACGCCAAATGCGATTGCCAGGCTTGGCAATAATCTAACGTGTAAATGAAATTTTGCGGCAAGAAATTACATGATACACCAGAAAAAATATATATGAATTATCAAAAAATTTGATATAAAATTGTAATTAAATGGCTAAAGTAAATAAAAACAAACAACATATATTACGTATGTTATACAATGCACATTGACAACATCTTTGACATTGACAGACATCCGATGATCGATTCCACTTGGACCTTAAATGCACTCTGTAGATTATTTGCAATAAGTAGATCCATATTGTAGTTTAAGCATGGTGAATAACTCGAAGAGCGTTGTTGACATGGGTGAGCTTTATTAATAGCCAATTCCTCAGTGTAATACACGGATTCTCACTGAATTTGTTAAAAGTCATGAATTCTACAGAGGGAGTTGAGTATTCATCAATACCCACGGACGTCTCGATGGTTTGTAGCTAGGACACGACACGATTTTGCGACACCCACAAGTAGAGGCCATTCATGAGTGGGTACATAAACACCTGTTCTATTTCGCTTTTCCGTCCAATTACACATACATGTATATCGATTGATGAGCCACTAATATTAAATCAATATTGGTATGGGTAGAGCCTAGACTTCATTCAACGCTTGTGGCTGTCATCGATAATCTTGTATCTACTAATGATATGACCGAATTCAGAAATTCGCACCTTATGAAGATAGAAGCACGGTGTATTACTTCGTTTAAATTTCAAGTTTGAGGAGTGCACATAAGCGACGAGATTCTGTTTTAGCCGTGTATGATTAGGGCACGCTTTTAGGCTAACATCGCCTACAGGCCTATATCGTTTTTTATTTTTCATTTTTGATCACGTATCATATTGCAGACTATCTGTCGAATCACTTGCACAGAACATATCAAATAAAGTGTATACCTATGTTATATACTTTCTAATACAATAAAGATATGTTCTAAGATTATAGATTTAGACGTACCTGTTTAGACACAAGCGAAAGACATAATGTAGGCCTACTCTGATTCCAATGATCATTGATATAGCATAGGAAAACAGAGTTGTAGAAATGATATCCATATATTCAGACAATAGAACTGTTACTTTGAAGAATTGAGCTTCTTGATCTTTCTCTCTGCTGATTTAGAACCAGAAGAGTTCTTTATGTCTCTCAAAACACACATTTTCATGCAATGCTTTGCTACAATCAGGGCACGCATTCAACAGATATGAATTTACACTGTCATGTATCAGTTCACATGCCAAACGGACAAACAGAAATTTTTGATGTCCTCGACTGAGGAATTCGTTTTTCAAAAAGTCACTTTCAATGATTTGGTAAAATACAGTATAGGTCAGTAGGAGAGCAAAGACCTCCTCTATTCTATTCCTTGAAAAAGGCAAACAATTCAGAGTGAACTACGCTCCGTTCTAAGTCAGACATCTTGTCGCAATCAGATACAAATAACGATGACTTGCAGGTCTCACAGCTTAGTTTTAATGACCGAGAAACACTTCTTGAAACATAATACAGGATATCTAAATCCGATTCGCTCAACTCATCAATCTTGGTAATATCAATTTTGTCTTTGAAAAAAGTAATATCTTCGCTAACATCTTTCTCTTGTGCTTCGACAGCTCGGATAGAATCTATCATCTCGACTGGGGAGATTTTTGTGTGTTTAAGAAGCGAAACGATTCTAATTGTCTTTTCGTTTTCGAAGACCTGGTGTGCGCTGATATAATATAGTTGGCACGCGAGAGTTGCCTGTACCATGAAAAGCGTGATTCTAGACAATCCCTCTGGAAATTTGCTGTGAGGATGGATTTGAAGTTGAACTCGTTCAAAAGGCTTTCGCAAATTAAAGGAATCGTTTCACACATTTGAATGCAGGCCATAAAAGTTTCCGAGGAGAGACCTTTTGTACCTGAACTCCGCCACTTTCTAAGAAACGCTGAAAAGTCTCTTAAATATCGTAACTGCTCAGAAGAAGAAGATGTGATAGGATAACGTAGAGGATCGCACTTGTTCTTGCCTATAGTGGATGATCTGATATTCAAAGTTCCCCACAGTAGTAACAATTTCTATGAATTTGGCTGTTTCTGTCCAATCAGAATTTTTCGTTTCGCTGTAATATCACAGGGTGGTTGAAGTTGACTCGTCGAAAACAGACATTGCTAATCCAACTGAGGTTTTTTGTATATTAGTGGGAAACACCATTGTCTTATTCAGTTTCTTTGACATCCTCAAAGGCTTTGATGGTTCTTCCTCATACAATTCACGAATATGCTCAAATGATGGATGGAAAGGCGATGTCTCTTCAACCTCAAATGATGGGTAAGCAAAAAGCTTACGATTGTGACAGTTGTTTTACACATTTTCAAACTTGTGTTTGGGATCGATCAGAATGAATAGTTTCTTTTCACAATCGAGGGGGTTTTGAACATAAGGCTTCATTTCTCAGTGCGACAGATGGACGAAAAATGAACGATTTACCACATGGTTATCAGCTACTGTCATTATGATATCAAAACCGCTATCTACCACTGTTCGGAAAACTTCATTGAAGCAATTTTTTAGGATGTTGGTGTTGAAACGAGAAATTGGATAGAGGGCTACGACGTCTCTATATTTAAACGACATTGACCGTATCATGAATGTGAGAATCATTGTTGCAGGTTTGTTTTCGTGGTCAGATAAGCCAATTTCCTCCAACATATTCAAATTGATGTGAAATGTAAACCTCATCAAAAACGAGGCTAACCTTCCTTTCGTCTTCACCTAAATTTTGGCTACGCAAACGCAAGTAATTCGTAGTCTGACCCCTGGAAAACAGCTAATTTAGAAGAAACCCGTTGTAAAGATCGAATTGAAGGAATGCAAAGAGTCTTACTTTTGCCTTCTACGCTGAATACCACAACAATGATTGTACGTACAATATACTAGAATAACGTCTGTTTAGACTTTAAAAAGGCGCATTCCAGCTGTTCACAAAAGAACAAAACACGTCGCTTTAAATCAGTGTCGAGACTTTCTGCTACCTGAGCAGATAATTCTGATACTAGTGATTTCAAAATCAAAGACTTCGCTTCATCTATTGAGTTCAATGAATTCAAGCTTGACTTTCAAAGCAAGTACGCTAGGAAATTTACAAAATCGCTAAATTGTCGGATTGTTTTACTGTCGGTCATACAGTTACTCTGGCCTACATCAAATTGAACACCAAAACAAGATACAGCGAAAGACATATCAGAGTTGACTTTCACTGAAGCTCTTACTTTAGGAATTTCCGAAGTATCAATGAGAATGTAATGATCCGCACTATTTGATTCAGAATCACGAACGGCGATGAAGCCCGATGGTTTGCACTTGTAGGCGCCAAACTTGTCATATAGTCTTTGAAGATTGTCAACACGATCCTCTTCCCACATCTCACAAATCAATTCTTGAGTCCTCCTGTTTTCTTTGTCTTGTCGCTTCACAGACGTTGCGCATATAGTTGGCCTTGAAGTTGGAGCGTCGAAGGAAAGATATGATGGTAAATTGTAAAATTTTGATGGAACGGCATCTTTCTTCAATCTTCGATTCTTTAATAAACCCGTTTTCTTTGTTCGATCTACACTTTCAGTAATAAAGTCAGTGTCAACAAAATGAAGTGAGCACAGTCTTGATGATGAAGAAGGCTCGAAACCTTCCCGCGGTATGCGTCGTAACTATAAGCTGATAGAGTCGAAGGGTTTTGAGGAAAGCAATGCAAAGTCACATTTCGAGTTTTTCAGTCAGATTTGTAGCCTGTCTTGCAGCCTGGGGCGCAGCATTTCCATCCCATGATAGTCCTTATTAAGAATGTGCGCAGAATTTGACGATGTCAGCCAGAGGAAGAGCGTACAATGTAGAACCATTGTCTTGCATTACTCGTAGCATGCAGAATGAATACAATAGCGACATCAGTCAACCATTCGAATCGATACGCACGCTGAGGAAGAATGGCCTCTACTTGTTGGTTGTGCAGACAAAGCGCTACACCGTGTCGTGTCCTGGCTGCCTGCAAGCCATATCGAGACGTCCGTGATCAATACCCCATCAGTTTTCATCTGAATATTTTTCTTCCAAAGTGATAGTACTGCATTAAATTGCTGTATTACCGCTCTCATCGTTAACATTTTGTTTC
Organism: Prostheceraeus crozeri; assembly: GCA_907163375.1. NCBI lineage: Eukaryota > Metazoa > Platyhelminthes > Polycladida > Euryleptidae > Prostheceraeus > Prostheceraeus crozeri. The sequence continues at coordinate 82,035 of CAJQUW010000616.1, read as the reverse complement.
AGAGAAACTATTGAACGAATATTCTTGAAACTTATCATATAATCTCAGTGAATTATGCTTTACATCATGTGCCATTTCCAAGGCTTTTTGTCGCACTGCACACCGTGGAGCCGACAAAAAAGCAATTTCTCCCCATTGCCGTAATGCTTTTTTTGCCACGATAAGGACCGTACTAAAATGTGTTCAAATTTAGGCATCTTTTTCTCATCTAGCCCTTTTAAACAATTAAATATCTTTGGATCACGCTTAAGAAAATACTCTTGAGGTTGAGCATGAAAGTAATAGGAACCCATCGAATTGCTAATTTGGCAAACATTATATCTGTATGAGAATTAATGACAACAATAACAAACATTAAGGCTGTCATGAGAATCTGTGAAACACCATCATTTCTTCTGCATTACCATCATGATCACTCAATTCCGTTGTATTTTCTGCAAAACTGCAAAGATTCGCACATCTCACATTTGGAAACAATAGCACTTGTATATCCCTTGAGTTCATTTAATGAAATCGAAAGTGTATACACATTGGAGATTTAATAAATGCGGAGTTGCCACTCTACCTAATATACCTACTCTTATAGAGCCTACTCTACTGTCTGCACAAAAACGTGATGAACACTTTTGTCCGCCGTAGACTTGAAACATCTGAGATTAATTCATGATCAGCTATCTTAAATACTGCTGAATAATTGACTCTTGTTTCCAATGATTAAGGTTTGGTCGAAACGTCGAGAGATTTTATGATTTATTTTAATATACTAATCGATCGAGCGATGAGGTCATAGACATCGAACAACAACTGTGGATGAGGTACTCGATGGATCGTAGGATCGATGTTCGATGTCTATGGCGTCAACCTTGGTTAAACAGATCGGGTTCCTTCCGTGAGAAAAAGAATAATTTCATTTTTCGAAATGGCACAGCGTTTCGGAGAATTATCAGCAATCATTCGACAAACAAACATCGAAAATTCGGCAAATTTTTATAGCATGTTGTTTGAAATATGTATATTTAAATGCTTTATCTAACAGCTGTCCGTCCAGCTGATCTGTGAGATGTCTCGGGGAGATTTTCGTTTGAATGTAGTTCACGGACATATAAAACCCAAGCAACTCATCGATGTGAGTCAAGTTGTTTTCAATGTTCTCTTATCTGATAGAAGACGATTTTTTTACTGAAATTAATGCAAATGCACCAAATACGCAGTTTATATTGCGGTATTGTTTGCTGTTGTCACATTATGGCAGCAGTGAGGTTTCCAGAAACTACTGTTGCACTTAAAGATTTCTAAATATACACTCACAGCATTTTTGATTCTTCAGTTGTTAATTCTCTATGCATAATTCATGCAATACATTTTCCAGATGACCAACTGCATACGTCACTTTGTTGGCGTAATTTCTTTTCTAATATAATTTATTGATTCAATTTTTGTGGCATCTCATCCGAACATATCACGTTCATCTATATGTTGACTACCGTGTACTTACGTTCAAAAGGGATGCACTTCTTTTAACTTAGTGGTCAATACTCGATTTGCTGAATGACACTATCTTAATTTCAGTATGCAAGATACTTGGTTGCAGTTATGGAATAATGCAATATTCATTTAATGCTAAGAATTACCGCTTAAGAGGCGATTAGTAAATTTCCTTAGTAAGTATCAATTTCATGCAAATAGTTGACTATTTGAATACGTGTTGTGTGAATTTTGCATAAAGATTCAGCACAATTCAAGAATCGAAATCGTTGTGATGGAGCATATTCTGAACATTTTTGAGTGGTGACACTCAATGGCCTGTATTTTGTCACCACTTAGTGGTAACAACAATCACTACCTGGTATAATGGATGTAACTATTGCTCCCATGGACAATGGAACACCCATCGGCTGTTGTTGCAAATTTTAAAATGTCGCAAGGTAACATCAGTGAGTATCAAGAAGCATCATGGATCTTATTAATTCACCTACACCATGTGTTTTGTATTCTAGAGTGAAATGTTTCCATTGTACATTAAGTGTCACAGGCTACCCGTAAGAGTTACTCAATGTAACCCGAGATGCCTTTTGTATTACTACTCTCTACAATAAAGCATTCTTATTCTTGGGCGAATTGGGAGGTAATTCTCAAATGAGTTCATTGAATCGGCTGGAACGTTCTCGTAGAGTAGCTGGTGGACTGCCTATTGCAGTTTCTAATTTCAAATATAAATGTCTCGGGATGGTGGTGAAGCTTCATCAATCAAACGGCGTTTTAAAGAACAGAGCACCTCATTTTTTTTATTTTGGGATGCAAGTGTGTCCAACCTATATTGCTCACCTGTCGCAGAGGATCAACAAAGTAATGATTTTCTTACATGAACAGGCGACTTGATAATTCAATTAATCAATTGGTTGTTTACCATAAGTTAGGAGTCTAAGCCAAATGATCCTGTGACTTTCGTACAGCTAAACAAGAAACCTCTGAATTCTGTTGGACTTCCCAGATTGATTTCCTTCACTTCATCAGATTTTAGCGTTTTATCATCTCGTGTCTCAGCGAATTTGTGCTTCATGACAATGCTGAGTAAAGTTTATCAATCGACACGTCAAGCTATGCCTCCAGAGCACACCCACGCTGGTTTTATAAATTTTGGTTTAGTAACTCCACCTATGGTTCACCTATCTGACAATTTATGCCTCAATGCGCGCATCCATTGTTGCTTTGCACGGAGTGCAACGATCTTCAATCTCTGTCCGAAGATTTCACTGCCAATTAGATGGGCTCAACCTTAGTAGGGGAGAATGGGGTGACATGTCAGCATTTTTAACAATCATCAATCATATCCAAATAATGGAGAAAATTGAAGAACAATGTGTCAACCGTATTATTCAACGAATTTCCCAACTTTTTTAAACTGGACAAAATTCTGTACGAGGAGTTATTGACCTTCTAATTTGAATCTCAAAGAAAGTTCAAAAACTGCCATGTCACCCGAACGATGAGTTGACATGGCAGTACACTGCATGGCAGCATTCAGTCCATCTTCTTCTCTCAGTCAATTATTGTATGAATTTCAACCAGAACTCAATTCACCACAACCAGTTCATGTTTGCTCTTACGTCTACCTAGATAATTTCCTAGTTTCTCAAGATTTTAAGCCAATCTAATAAGGTATTTAAAAAAAGTTATCCAGCCTACAACAATGCATCTAAGCGAAAAGAGGAAGTGATCAGAGTGTGCGCGTTTTCCTATGATGCAGATCAACTTTTTAAAAATATACCGGTTTGAAGGCGTATCACTAGCGACTTTGAGGGGTAGGCTGTCGTGCTCAAGCCCCCCCCCCCAAGGATAGAAAATGTTCAATCTTCTTACTAAGTGAATTTACTGAAATTATTTTAAGTGAATTTTACCACTTAGCCCACGACTAGGCAAGAGCTGTCTCTCTCCTCCCCCCCCCCCCGAGAGATTTTTTTGAATGACACACTTTCCAATAGTCATTAATGAAAAATCTGATCCACGTCAAAATGATCTCTTTACAAATTGATCCTGAAGTTAACGTTTGACAAACATGTCCAAAGTTAAGCCACAAACTGGAATTTTTGTGACAGAAACGCTTTTAACAATATATAAAGCCAAGGTTTCTACCCGTTGATGCCAGAAAGTCAATAGTCTTTGACAGTTCATGGATGCAGGGCCTACTTTAAAATAGACCTACTTTCAAACTATCAGTATTTTGAGTTTCGGCTACAATTTTTACAGAAACGTAGGTTTTGGATATTGCTGAAATCGCTGACATTTAATTTCATTCTGCGACTTTCACCTGGACAGTTTTATCAAGACAATTTTGGGGATCATTTTGTACGAAGACCACTTTGACTTGACACCACAAATCTAGGCCTCATCTACTGCTATGGTTTGGCTTGATAATTATGGTATACAATATGATTGTGGCGGATCCTTTTATTTGCTGAAAGACCGCTCTGGAATAATCGCGACCAGGAGTCGCTAAAACGCAGAAATCAAAAACTGCCATGTCACCACATTTTTTCCTGCCAAGTCACCCCATTCGACTTTTTGAAATAAATTAACTATCTTCTGAAAACAATAGGAATTGACATCAACAAATTCTCATCATCTATTAAGTCATTGAGTTATCTACCTGCGAGTATGTATTACTGTTTTATATTGATGATGGGATGAGAAAAAAATTTGCAAAACATTTTTTGAAATTCAAAAAAGTTCATTGATCTCTACTGAACAGGAAAGTGATCTAGGAGAAGTTTTCATATCCCATATTTGTAGTCGAATAGACCTTCAATTGGTACATTTCGGATATTCTTTCTAATGGTCAGATTCGGAAGTAGAAGTGTCAAGTTGCACCATTCTCCCCTACTCTTTAAACTCATTGATGAACGTGATGCAGAAGAAAGGACATGTGATGTTAGATCTGTGATGAATTGATAGGCTATTGTCAAACTGCATTTTCATGTTGAATAACATAGGGCTCATCCATTAGTGCGTTCACAAAAAATCGGCTTTTCAAATCCCTCCCTCTCCCGGCACGCATCTGTACACATATTGCGGGACCTAGTTTGGGAAAAATTTGTAATCCAACAAACAGAGTGCAGTGTTCTGTTCTTCAAATCGTCGTTTCATTAATAAGAATATACCTCATCTCTTCCGAAATGTGATTTGAATTAGTGAGACTCTTGTGGACCATCCTGTGGCCCATAATTTTAGTAGTAATTATTTTGAAGGCTTACAACAATTGATGCCACTAGATTGTGCTTCAGTTGTAAGCAATACAAGCGAAATTCAAGAGCTCGTAATTTTCAAGAGCAAATTGAATTCGCAGATTGCTTCTTCATGCAATTGAGTTTGCTTCATTCCTTTTCCTGTGCATGAATCTGTTTATATCATCTTAGTAACGTAAAATTCATTCTGATTTATGTCATATAATTGTATAATACAATGAGCCGATGGTGTACATGTATACATAGCACTATATGTTTGTGTACATGCATCCTACGAGACATTTTCCACTTCCTTGAGTGGTAACATTGCTAGTTGTTGTATTCTGTGTTCAGTAATTACTATTGATTTGTCTGAGATTTGTCTATACACGCACGTCAATAATTTTGTATTCTGATAATTTTGCTTGCGCCAACCGCAGCAATTGGGTGAATGAATGCTCGTTTCTATACAATGCTCATAATATCGCTCTCCAGGCTAATGACCAGGCTAAGATAATATATAAGTTATGCGATACCCGATGCGAATAAAAATCTAAGTAATGAATCTGTCAATTGCAAATGCACGCAAATTATATTAATTTTTTTAGTTTCATGATTATCTACCGTGAATTGAATTTAATTTTAGACACTTTGTCTAAATTACTGGCAATTCATTCGAATGCTTTCTGCTTTTTATTCCACAGAACTAGACCTAGCTCGTTGCTCCTAGGTTGTAACTCTTAGACTAAATGACGTATGCAATCTAGTGATGTGCAATACTCCACTGAGTTTGCATTGACAACAGCTTGGAGAGTGCTATTGACAAAACTTATCTTTAGCTTTATCTGATTGTTATTTACAATTTGGAAGACTTTTGATAGAAATTCTTACGATGTAAGCCTACATTAAAAATATAATTCTTCGCTTTAATAGCTTGAAAATAGTATAAAATATAGTAAATCTCGTGGGAAATCTGATTTCCGAATAGAAACATGTTGGCAAATTTTTGGCTTCATGAGAGCGAACGAATGTGATTTGAAGATAAACGTCAGCTTAACTAAAAGAAATTCCTCAAATGTGACACATTTCAGACTAAATGTAGGATAATGTATTGTTTTTTGGCGAATGGCGATGATATGTAAACTTCCAATCAAGAAGCTGAGATAGAATCCTGTAACACGTATCCTACACCCTGACTGCTGAGCTTGACCAATTATGATTTATAACGTGTTCCTATTTCACGTCGTTTTCATTTCTGGAACCTACATGGCTGCAGATGTTTGGGTTCGTCCGGACTTATTTTGCTATGCAGAGAAGTCTGAAGTTGTTGTCTGTCGAACTCCTTAGTGCAACACTTTCACGTATTTATTGAGTGAAGCACTGCGATCAACCTACAGAAATTGTATATTTGAACACTGCAATCAATTTTTACTTCAAACATCATAATGTTGCGGAGAATTCCAACAATAAATAGCTTATTCAATTATTTTTATTAATTATCTTGACCTGTTTCACAGCCTTCATTATGTTTCTGCGACTATAGGGTTGCCAAATGCATGCCTGTGCTTCTTAAAGAACTTTAGGATATCGATCTTCTATATCCATTATGTGATAAAGTATAGGTAGCGTAGCCCACTTGGATTTCAATGCTCATATTAACTGAAGCTTTTGCTTTACTCATTATCTTCCATTATATTTCCGCTGAATATGAACACATCCGATGGTCTCTAAATGGTCCGATGGGGTAAAGCGGATGGTCTCTAAATGTAGTGTCTATATGCCTCCTGGTCACTAGTGTGTCGGAGTTAGAAGCTTATGAGTCTGTGCTATCCCATGAGTCTGCAGCTACGTTTTCCAGGGTTTGCAGACCGACATCAGAACACAGGTTGGTGTGAAAGTAATGCACACATCGTTTATCGTTGTATGCGAACTTATCAATGAAGACATTCAAACCACGTATTACTGGGTTGGTAGATTTTCAACCTGGGTCTTCTGCAAGATGTGGATGTCAATATCTCAGCGGAACTTCATGCGAATAGAGGTGATAATCTTTCACTCTTTGCCTAGATGATACCAACGACTTAGCTGGCAAGCCTGTTCCTGACAGTTAATTTGTGTCGTCTGAGAGAATTCATGTTCATCTGAATGTAGATTGAAGCGATATGATCAAAGCGCTGACAGGTAAACAAGAGCCACCGAAACTTATGCAGTAAAAAATAATATTAATATATTAGTGCGTAATGTGGCGTATCCTTCATAATACTGAATTTTTTTAAGCCACAAGCAATGCATTCCGTCAACGATTTTGATATTTTTATAGTTATGGGTTACTCTCCTCCCAAAATTTGTCTAAAATCTGTGAAAATCAATCGTTACAATATCCCCAGATGCCTGTATTTAGGATATTTCCTACATTCAAAAAATTGCAGTATAGAATTCTGACAAGCACAATTGAATTGGCGACGATAGCGTGAAGCACAGCGATATCAGCAGCTTGATCTGACATCCTCTGTTCGACACATTCTAAGCAGATAGTGATTATGACCAGGCCATTATCCCTTTGTAATATACACAACTTCAAAAAGTATGGTGTGGTCAACCCTGGGGGTGCCTTCTTCGACCTTCATGACTTGAAGTTTGGCCCAAAATCCATGCTAAAATTTGGAGCTTTTTTGCAATTACCATATTAGGCTCTGTTTCCATTCCTCAAATTTTTCAAGGAAAATCCTCGATTTTTCTCATAGGCTAATCACAGGCCTGATGTTACTTCTGCAGTATCGGGAAAGTGGGCAAATAACCGACTACTTGATCAGCTCTAACTACTATTTTGAGTATTAATCTCGTACACTCCCCCTGAATTTCGATGTCATTATTTTTAGAACCCCTCAGCCGGAAATGGAAAGAGATACACTGTACGAGGAGGACGAATGACTGAAGATGATAGGCGATTCTACGAAGAGAACGGTTACCTGGTTGTTCGTGGACTTGTATCTCAACAGTGCTTGCATGAATATAAGTGAGATCGTCAGAAATGTTAACTAAATCATATTTCTCATTGAATTCTTTCTTACAGGGAAAGATTCGCAAAAATATGCGATGGAACAGTCAAGGTGCTAGGAATGACCTCAATGAAAGATGTGTCAGTTTCGAAGGATGGAATCAAAGAAACTACACTGAACAAAATTCAAGATTTCCAATATGATGACGTTCTCTTCAAATATTGTGTTCTTCCGCAAGTAAGGAATGAAATTATGTGAGCTGAGGGTGCTGACATTTTTACTGTTTTATCTTTTTTGTCTAGTGTTAGCTATATTGCTGACACTTCATTGCTGCCACCTAAATTACACGTGGAAACGCCACCGACACTAGATTGCTGACATCTTTAGAGGTTGCTGCAACCGAAATATTGCACGTGTAAACGGCTCCTGACACTCTGAAAAGTGTCTGCCACAAGTGTCACTAAAGTTGAACGAGACGCAACTTTTAGCTGACACTTTTACCAACACTCATACAACCGTGATCGGAACACGGAGGTTGGATTAGTTCTTGCTTTTTTCATTATCACCAGTCATTAAATTACTAATGATGTGCTAACAGTGCTCCTAGCGCTAACATTCACGGAATTTCGGGCCTGACATGAAATTTCGGGCTTTCGGAAATTTTTGAAGTAAATGAGTTTCACGGGTTTATCATGTGATCGTCATGATGCCTAATCAGTTTTGAGTAAAACGTAACCGTTTATTTAGGTCTATCATATTAAATCCAACGTTGAAGTAGTACTTATCAAGTGTTAAGGGGTCGTTCAAAAATTACGTATTCGTTTTGACTTTCTCACCCTTTACCTCGTAATCGCTTTTTTAAACAAGTGCATGGTTTTTTCAACATTTTTAACCCCCCCTATGCGATTATGCGATTGAACAATCCTATAGGAATGACGTCAAATTGTAAGAACTAAATAACATTATTATGGCGAATGGCAGTTTTCACCATCTCAAAAACATTTACGTCATTAATGTTCTTCCAATATTTTTGGAAATAAACATCTGATAAGTTCTGATAGTTATGTGATAGTTTAAAGTAATTCCAAACCGGTTTATACATTATTGAAGTAATGGTATTAAATCACTTACAGATTACAACAAATCAGATGACACAATACTTTATGAACCTTGGCCATTCTTGTTCATTGATTATTCATTAGCCATGATTGAGCTGTGGTATTAAAGCTACTCATACTTCTCAACTTGAGTTCCCAACGAAATCATAACACAACCGTTAGCATATACGTATGCTGTACATGTAGCATTATGCGCTTTATATTACTTAAAAAGGTTTGACGGAAAAGTGAAAAGCATTTATCACTGTATCAGCTTATGAATTACATATTGGAATAAAATCGCAAATACGTTTATGGGATAACAACCCTGAAAGAAACAGAAACGTCGATCGACAGTCTGAGTCACAACACCAAAAATCAATCACTGTTTGCTCGTCGTCGGGTGGTCCGCAACGAATCGTTTTAAGACGCTTTGAACGATTTTATCGTTTTCAATGCTTCGCTTCCTCAAAATGGAAGTTTTCTGTTTCTGTAGTTCGTCGAATTCGGCATCAACTTTGGACGCCGACGCTGTCAATTCCGCGATCAGCTGCTGAGTGCGTTGCCTCTGTTTGAGTTTCGCATCCAACTCCTTTTCGACAGACATTTCTTCTTCATCCAAAATTGCCAAGTTCTTGCATTTCTTCTTGTCTTTTTCTATTTCCTCGACCAATTCTTTTTCATACGTTTCGTTTCTTTTTCTTTCATCATCTTTCTTCTTTTCTTCCGCCTTGGCTTTGGCCTTGGAATAGGCCAATTCAGCCAGCTGAATCAAATCATTGGTCACGGGCATTGTTGATGGCGTCCAGCCTTTCACCAGGAGACAGGATCTCGAGAATACCAAAGCCGATATGGTTTCAGCGCTCAAGCTTTGTCGTTTTTTCTGAACATCATCTACCAGATTGCTGAAAACCCTCTCAACGTCAGAGTTGCCGTGGGGCAGCACAAGAAGAGCGCGCACAAGTTTGGTGAGCACTGGAAACTTGCCGGTTCTCATAATCGCCGTCCAGTAAGACGTAACATCTGAGCTGTCACCGCTGGATGAATTTGTCTGGTGTACACGAACTTCTAATCGTAATTTGGCCACATCATCTGAGGGAACAACTGATGGTATTTGCTTACTCAAGAAAACCAGTTTCTTTTCCAACTTTTTGGACTTCTGCTGAGTTGGACACACAGCTGAACAATATCGCAATAACTTATTCTCGAATGGTAAGTATTGCTTTAATCGCAATGCCACCTCCATGTAGAATTTCTTGATGGTTCAGAAAGCTTGGATCTGATTGCCTGGCGTCATGTCGTTGATCTGTCTCCTTGCTTCTTCTGCGATGATTATGTCTCTGTTGTTGACCCATATTGTTGTATCCGTAACGTCTGTTCTGTAACACTTGCTCTCGACCTGATCTGTGTTGATAAATCGGAGAATCCATTCTTTGAACAAGGTGACCATTGATCGATGCAACTGGTGTACACCAACTCCTTCCTACAATGATTAAAAGCAATTAAAATCAAACAGCTGATCATAAAGTAACTTTATGTAGAGCTTACCTTTTGGAACAAAAGCTCGAATTTCTGCATTGGCTTGAGGGCGTCAGACAAGAAATTCAAAAAGAAGCGAACTAAAGGATCCTGCAACTTCTGTCTAATTGCCATGAACTTTTCGCTTTGTTTGGATTGTCCATAAACGAAATATCGCAGGAGAGCGTCATACAGAACGAGAACACGATCCACCACCTTCAGAATTTGAAGCCACCTGCAAGATAGCGAAAAATTTCATTATTTTCTAAATTTTTACCATGAAACTTATTAAACCAAAATTTGGTATCAAACGTAAGCACAGACGCGAACGCAGCTTTTGACGCAATACAGTAATGCATATATTTAATAGTCGTTAAATTTCGGGATATTTACCAAATGCGATTTTACTATATTTACAACTCAGTCTTCATAGGACTATTCGGTGGTCTATTTGCGATGATTCAACTCTAGTTCGCTCTGAAAATATCTCACATTACATTTGCTCTAAAATTATTACATTAAATACTTATGACATTATACACATATAGATAAAGATACAGTTATAAATATTTCTTGATAAAAACGGAGATCCACGTTGACTTCGATGTTACGTCGGTGCTAATAAAAAATGTCTAGATTCAGGTAATCCACACATATTGTTGATATGTTGTAAAATATTTGGTTGATTCTGAGACCTAACGAGAGCAGAACACGCCCTGAACGATGAGAAGTACATCCTGCGTAGTAGAATACATCTACATGTAAATGCAAGTACAATTGTACATGTACAAATTGTATTTGTCAAAAATATAACTTTGAACATCTTACACGCGCGAGTATGTAAAAGTCGATAGAAAAAATTACTAGTGTTCGGTGTGGATTACGCAGACGTCAGCTAAGTTTTCGAGCTGCTTCGTCAGCTAAGCCAAACGAGATTTCAGAGGAGTCATAGTTATTGGGCCTATCGTTTGATCTCATTGGTGAATGATGCTTACATGAGCATATGAAGATACATGTACATGTATGTATACGATCCATATGCGTTCACCATCAAAACATAACAAACGAATCCAAAATATTAACATCAAAAAGTGAAAATGTCCTACGATTCCCTAACATAAGCACACATTTTGCGAAAGTACGGTATATTTTTCATTTTGTTGCCTAAAATTATAGATATCACATGATAGGCCTACTGTCGAGATACCACGATTGCACAAAAGTATTGTTTAAATGTGTGCTTCTTATCAGGGGAACTTCAAAATTACAGATACTTCAAAGATTTTGTTAAAAATCGAATAATGCTGCAGAATTTAATAAACAGAACCAAGAAAGAACAATTCTAATAACTCGATAACTGTTTGTTTGTACCTAGTCGAAACGGGTCGCAGAAGGGTCATGTTCTTGATCTCCAGCACTTCAGTGATCTACATGTAGGAAATATATGTACAATGGCATATGAAACAAATGCTTAAGTGCATCAATGACACAATTACATGAAAATTGTCCAATAGGGCATACACATCAGTAGGGCTAGTAAAATATGTTCTAACAAATCGAAATATGTTCTGTGCTTACGCGCTCGTACTTGCGTACTAAAAATACCGTAAATATGTGCTTAAAAGTTACGTGGACACTAAAAATCCTGAAATTTATGCTAAAAGTGCACAAAAATTGTTTTCCGTGGTTTCATTTACACTATATACCTATAGATCTGTGTACGGTAATGTGATTTCTGTGTGTAAAAGTTAATCCGCCAAGAGAAAGACAGAACAGTTCAATTTCATACTTAGAGATGAGGATAAGGATTGGTCTCTGAAGTCTGCAATATAGTTAATTACTCAGAACAAATACAGATAAATACTGTATACACATAAAGCATTTATTTGTGATTATTGTCAATACGTAATAAGCATACGCACTGTACTACGTATTTACGTGTGAATAGATTCATGTGCAACTGAGACTTAAACAACTTAAATCAGGCTATTCATAACATACCCGATCAAATTTATTGCGTTCTGGTACAGAATACTTGAAATAAGAATAGAGATCCTGGAGAAGTGATTCAACACCACTGATGTCCGACTTTGATACCGCGTGGCTGGTGGCGTTATGTATGTGATGTAGCGAACATCCATCAACATCAACAATATTCGGTAAATGTCGTTGTAGTCGCACGAAAACGCCGTTTTGATTACCTGAAAATAAATTAAACGGAAAATCTACTGTGGGCCCCATACTATACCTAGCTACGGCCTAGCATCATAAATATGATAGGTACTCGTACACATGCTTACCTCGCATCACATTGCAGTTATCTGACATAACAGATAAACACCGTCTCGTGTCCAATTGAAGACTATCCACAAGCGAAGATCGTACACTTTCGGAAATGGTGGCCGCATCTCCTTTCTCAATTGAAGGCAAGTCCATGCAAACCACTTTCGGTTCAAAGGTTTTCTTATCAACATACCGCACAACAATTCCCAAGTATGATTTTAGCTTATTTGCCTCATCTATTTGCAGGCTGTACCATTCACTATCTTTTATGTCAGCTAAAACGGACTTTCTCACGAAGGGATACAAAGCCTCTCGTATAGTATATGAGATTTTGTCGGATTTCATTTTCATCTGACCAGTTAGTAAATTGTTGGGGACAAATGATTGAAGGTCACTAATAAAATCATCATAACTTTTGAATGAATGGTTTTTTAATACGACACGGCATATAATTCGTAACTCAGATGCTCTGGCGGAAATTTTTTGTGGGTTATTTTTGGGGGTTTTGACAAATCCAAGTTTAGAATTTCCACTAATCTCCTTAGATCTACGAGAGTGAGTTATACCTTTTGCGTGACTTTCCAGATTCGTCTTGCCAGATCTAACAAAGACTTCCTTATCACTACAGAAGTGACACTTTACTTTATTTTTACTTTCGTCAACTAAAGTACACCAGTCTCCTATCACGACCCCATTATCATCTTTCTTTTTCAACCAATCGTCGTTCCATTGCGCTTTAGGCTTTGACGTCATCTTTTCTACGCAGCTGAAATGCAAAATTTAATTGTGTTTATGTAGGTCAAGGCCGATTTATCATACGAAATTTTGCGAAACAATAAATAGACTGAGTGTCTGGGCCCGGTCAGAGACAGCCTCACCACACGACTTTTCTACAAACATAGAAATGACTGTCATATACCAATTTAGGCGTGTTTCACTGTTTGATTGCCGTAACTGACTTTGATAACTGCTGATTATCTTTGATCTTTGACTGACTATGACTAACTTTGATCTGTAATATTGATTGTTTCACAAAATTTTTAATTACATACAAGTACTCGCGCATTGGTAGTTAGCGAACTACAAGGAATCGGGTCTATTCACAACATCACTTTTATTGTAGGCCTATACAGTTAACAGTTTTAGATGGGACCGGGCATTATTTACGATATTAGAATGGTGCCACCAAATTATCTAGCATATACACCAAACGGGAAAATCGCTACTATCATATTGTATGATTGTTTGGTAAAATTCAAGTATCAAAAGAGTAAGAATCGAAAAAATTCTCGAACGAGACGAGGAAGTTACAAAAACAAGAATTCCATACACTAATTTTTCACTTTTCCGGTTAATTTTTAGAATATATGAAATATATAAATAAGACAAAAGAGAACCTTCGATTACACTTTTCATTATACACAAATAAAGTAGGATCATCAATTGTATAAAACAAATTTTTACTTAACATCCGGGTCGGTACTTCGGCATATTGAAGTTTAAAATATGGTAATTGAATTTTATAATATTGTTAAAAAATCAAATTATTATTCAAATATGGCTTACGAGCTATGTCTTTTACCTTCGTATTTGGATAAAGCTCAACTGTAAAGAACATTTTTGAAGATCTCAACAAAATTACAACACAACTACGTGTTTATTAAGTCTATGAAGAAGTTTTAATCAATCTTGAAAATTTGTGATTGGTTCAATAAAACTTGATCCTATCCAGACTCACTAATTTTGAACAGTCAAAGTATACTGACTAGTAGTGTAGAACAACACATTTTAGCGGAACTAAATTTTCGAGACTGACGGTACCTGAACTAATTCGAGCAACTTATTTTCGTGAATTTGAAAAGCACTTACTGACTTAGTAAAATTATGTGCGTAACAAAGTTTCGTGAGAGACTCGTGCTTGCGAAATTCGCGAATATTTGTTGTTTTAGTAATATTCTAACAATACACAGTTCATCTGACTTCCATGAAAGCATACTACATGATAAGGCAGTAAAGTAAATCGGTCAAAGAATACAATGAATTATGGATTCCATGGTTAACATTTGCTTTAGTGAAAAAGTCTTTCAGTTACGCACACTTTTCAAAGTGTGTTCTGAATCGTCATTCAATAATTCGCTATTTTGATGAATGAACCGACTCACAATATTATTGGACGAAAGGGAGGATTTGAGGTTTGAGATATACAGCTATGGCCAAAAGTCTGGTGACAAACACTAAATTAAGTAGTAACATAAGTAGTAAGTTTTGATTAAGTAGTAATTCACAATATTATTGGACGAAAGGGAGGATTTGAGGTTTGAGATATACATGTAAATCGTTATCTTATTCTAAGATAGAGCTTAACTATTTCTCGACAGTACCCGTATGATGAATCCATCAATTTCTTCAAAATTGCAGAATCACTTACTATATCAGTCAGATTTTTGTAATGCCTATTTCTAAGTTCGCAAAGCCTATTTTGAACTTTTATGAAATAAGTGTATATACGTGCACATCAACGTTCTACCTCTACTACTCCTGCATCCACAGGAGTCGATCTTGATTTTGTTTCTATTTACAAATAACCACCACACATTTTAGTGGATGAATTTTCGCTGTTCAGTAGGCTATAACGTGCCTATCCACATACCGTACTCTTTGGTAAATTAAGAAAGTACATTGAATTAAGTAAAAACAAATTTTTCTTGTGAAAAATTATTTACATTTTCAAGATAGTGAATTCTGTTATACAAGATGTCCAAACAATATTGTAACAATTTCGCAGTAGTCTTATACAAAGCTTGCTTAGTTTCGAGAATTATACATTCCGTGTGAAAATTTATATTCTTATTGCTCATATTCATACGAGCGTAAAAGAGGTAAACAAGCAAATTGAAAATAGTTGACATTAAACAAGACAGTTTGTTTTCTTATGAAGCAGCACTGAGCAAACGTTTAAACTTCAAAACGAAAACGATATAACTGACCTCTATGAACCACGAACAAACGAATTCTGTAGGTCAGAATGGAAACACGTAATATACAATGTAGATTACACCTGCAAGAACAAGTGAGTATAGTTGAATTATTTGTAATTATACTTCTAAGGGGAGGGAGGGGGGTCAAAAATGTTCGAAAAGTGATTATATATGCAAATGTTAAAAAGCGATTACCGGGGGTAGGGTTTGAGAATTTCAAAAAACGATGACATAAATTGTTTATCGAACAATACTTTTAATGAGAAATCTATGTAAATCACAATTATATTTACAAATAGGAAGATCGAATTGTTTCATTTGTACCGAACATGCATGGAATTGATATTTAATGTTGATTGTATTGTAAAATAAGTATTTTTTACAGAATGGGCCACTTAAAATTTCGGGCATTCTCGTTCAAGAATTTCAGGCGGGCGCTCTTAAAATTCGGGCATTCGGGCCTAGCTGAGTTCGGGCTGTACTCGGAGCACTGTGCTAATATACATAATTCACCAACATGCATCTTTTCTGCATTGCTACTGCGTGTGTTTACAGTTTACATCAATTTCAGCTTCATTTTACCAGGACAGATTTTTTCCTTGAACATCCTTGTACAAGAAGCACCACCTGCTTGTGGGAGCATCTAGCGTTGTTTGATCTGGAATATCTCATCACAAGACATGACTTACATCTGTTTACTTTTGCATGGGAATTTAATCATCGAATTTGCAGTCGTGTATGGGTTCAAGGCCGCTTGGCAACCGTGCAATAGATAAAAGCATCAACTGGTGGGACTCATCTTTCTCGAATAAAATGAATCTTTGATTGTTTGGTTTTTATATCAACATCGACAAATTTATACAGCATTCAGTAAAAGTTAGTAAAGCGATGATCGCTGGTTCATCAATGACTGACAACGAAATGCCACAAACGAAAATTGAATGGACCAGGACGCTAACCGATGACCTGATCGATGAATGCGAGCAGTATCCCTGTTTGTGGAACGTACACAATCACGAATATCGAGATAGAATAAAAAGACCGATGCATGGGGAAAGATTGCCGCGAAATTCAAAATAGACAATGATTAAAGAGGTTCAGTGAAAAATACATAGCCAGCAGGGACTCAGTTCCACAACGAAACCAAAAAAACAAAAGTTGGGGAGGGGCACCGGCGATAAATCCGTCACGAAATGGTTTTATGAGGCAATGAAGTTCATTCAATGCTCAAATGAAGGCTCAACAGATACATTAAGTTTCAGCACCGATATATCATTTATCGTATCATATTATAATGAATATTCTATATTAAATTATGTGCATTATAGAAAGCCTACTTTCTTGATTTTAATAAAACTTCATGAAATTGGTGCATAAGTTTTACATTAGTTTAACATGAGAATTGTAGGCATCGTGGAAACATATATTATTGTTATGTTTTGGTGCAACAGTGGTGGGTAATGAAGATCGGATGGTGAACGGCATGTGCGGCCATCTTCACGAGCTTAGCGGGACAAATTACTTGTAAGCTTAGGCTACATATAGGCCCATAGATTCGACTTGCATTTTTCGTATCTAGTCTAGGTCTACTTATACACATTCTGCAATAGCGTTAACATACATGTATACCTAGAAATGAAAATGTGGTGTAATATTCGTACACTGTCTGAATGTATGCAATAACAAATATAGGCTACTATATTTAATAAAATGAAGTGAAGTGAAAACAGTTCGTGAGTTGTGGTTGCTACATGCAGTCTTCCTCTTGTATTAATTAATTTAACCGAGAAAAGTTCCAGAAACGCTCTAAAATGTATCTTAAAATAACACATCTGAGAATAATTCTAATCCAATGATAGCGGTATGGGCAATCTATGACTCGATCACTTCCTAAAGTGTCGCACGCATTGAAGTGTCCTGTTTTCTAATCGTTGATGCGATTCGTCCCAAAAGGTCTTCAAAGTCGGTAGCGGACATTCTCAAAAAATTGTTACCTGGCACGGATCCTGATCTTGTAATTCGAGCATAATCGTATTGCAAAATCCAAGCTGTTCTCTCATAATCCAATCACGAACCCACATTCGCTGTTTACGCTTTCTTTTCTCGTTAAAATGTACGCTGTAACTGCTGCAGCCATCCACTTTCTCGACGACATCGTGAAGAAATAAGTGTCGACTAAAAGTGTCAAGTGTAATTTCCCAAAAGTGTTCATGTCAAAAATAATTTAATTTAATTTTCTTTCAAAAATAAGTGTTCATTTCACAAAATCACTAATCAAAATTTTACAAATGAACCAATAGAAGCTTTAGCGTCATTTCTACCCATACTAGAGGCTTTGACGGTGATGTCACAGTAGAGTTGTAGTACTTTTATTCAGAATGCCCTTCCTGCTGACTTACAGTGACTCTTTCGCGGCTCAACTTTTACACCAAAAGATCGCTAGGCCAAGCACTTATCCACAGTGCCACGGAGACCCCAATAAGTGAACCAATTCTCCTAAAACTTAGTTTCATATTTGTCTAGACATTCTTCAGCAAACTATAGTTTGACGTAGCCCGCCACAACTTGCAATAGTTTCTAGCGTCGGTTCATCTTGTAGAGAATAAATTACTTATTAGCATATCAAATATCTAGAAAAATTTAGGAAACACCTTGAATTTTCTAGTTTGAAGTCACGAGTATTTTCGAAATATAGTGACCGATATTGAGCTTCAGTGAACATGCTTATTCCAATGATGTGGCAGATGTAGACCGCAGCAGCCAATCAAAGTGAATGCGCTTAGAAATTCTTTTGTTGTTCACTTACCTTCCATGCAGCTCTCATTCTCATCAATACCAACGGTGCTTTTTGAATTATTTACTTTTAAAGCGACTGGATCTCTCACTCACCAGTTCAAAAGTATCTGCGGATGTAAGCTGATGAAAATTTGTGCAAGTTAAGCCTCAAATCTGCGAGTTTTACCATCAACAAACGATTGCTTTTAATAACTGCCGTCTTGTGAGGATGCACATGCGCAGACGTCACAAGATAAAAGACGCATTTACGCACCCTTACTTTGTACAAACTTATTCCAAGGTACCTGTAGGGTGTAAACTGATGAAGATTTGTGTCACAATTCCGCGAGTTTTCATTAACATTTTTACAAACACTCCCTTGTGAATGTACATAGAAGTTCAACCTCTCAGCATCAAACGCACGTTTCCGCACTCACAGCTGGTATTTTACGCTCTAATGTGTCTGTTGGCATGAACTGATACAGCATAAGGGAAGTCATAGATCGTCATGTATTTTCCTCATTTGGTCGCAACTGTCTTCATCGAAGAACAACTTCATTATGAAAGCGTGAGACAATGCGCAGTGACTCTCAGTTAACAGTGGTCACTGCTAATACAGAACAATAGCATTAAACAAAGAATGGATTCACAATGAACATGATGAATAGGACTACATCAGACAGTGTCCGTTTTAATTTTTAAACTTAATTTTCGATGAAGTCAGTTGCTATCTAGTGCGAGAAGCCGCTCCTTTGAGTAACCTGTTCGGACCAACCCAACAAAACTCCGGCAGTAACCGTATTATCGCAACCGGTTTTACCTGCATTTTCCGATTTACCGTAATATCGAAAATCCCAATTAGCGGTTCATTTCTCCATTGCGCTTCCGGTGTTTTAATTTTGCTGCGGTATCTAATTATCGCGGATTGACGAAGCAAGATCTGTCAGAAATGCTGCATGAATGTGTGAGTACTCGCATACAGACAAAATATTAAGGGTGGCAGTGAATTGGAGGCTTTTTTCTTCAATGAAGTGCATTACATCGAAAGAGTTTTACACTGCATACACTGCACATAGCCCGAATCGTTTCGTGGCATGCGACACATTACGTTTTGGGAATCTTTTGATTCACTTTCATAACGGCAAGGTTTCAAAATTGAGTCTTTTGCATATTCTGAAGAAGTTGCTATACACCTAGATGTATTTTTAAACGATTTTTTGAACTTCGTCACGCCATGTTAGCAGAAATGACCAAGAAGCCTTCATTGTTGTCAATTTTTTGACTTTTGCTCAATGGAGACTACATCACATTTTAATTGAAATTATAGCTATCCAGCAATATGGTAAATTCGACAATATCGAACCCTCAATGGTCCCAAGTCTTCCATTGTTGTACGAGTACAGGGTTTAAATAGACAAGTCTCATAAAATATTTGATTAACTGGCAAATTTTCTGATCGGCTCAACGGTTAAGAAATTTTAGCTGCAATGATTTTTTACGGTTGTGTAGTACACTGATGTATTTCAAAGATTGACATAAGTTGCCATTGGACTTTGATGTCAGCGAGTGAAGCTGCACGCTCGTCGACTCTCTGGTATTGCGTTTTCTGTTGGATATTTAATCAAAATGTGCTCACATACTTGATGGTGTAATACTCTGACACCCGATGACATAATATAGAATGACGAGCTGGTGAATGCGATTACAAGAGACATCTAAACCTGGGGAATTTTGAGGGATCTCAGTGTTTTTTAGGGATTTAGCTACACGCACGGCGAAAGATTAAAGCCGAAGCGTTCAATGCGCCTATACTCTGAATTAAAATCGACTCGCACGGTGAATGATTCCACACGTACCATTCGTGCGTATGGAATAACATAAAAACACTGGATTAGCTATTGATAAACAAGCACATAATTGGATTCTGTTTAAACGAGTGATGAATGCTTGGAATTGAAAATCATGGGTTGTCAAATATTAATCTCAATTAATTGATGACTGAAGCCGATTTTACTTGAACATGGTCGTTATCGCGGTCTTGAAGTTGTCCCTTTCAATAATACCTAACGATATTTCCAGGCTTGGCGTGGGGCCAGATTTCTTCGTCCCATTCCCATAGTATTCCAACGGAAATTCCCAGTCCTAAAGGGTCTTTCAAAATTTACGATTATTTCCCATAATGATTCCTATAAGCCAAATATGCTTCTGACGAGCTTAGCTGACTGAATTCCTTAGCAGAGGTTAGGGGACATAATCTATACCACTACAAGTATATCGTGTACATGCATGACAGGCCTAAATCAAGTCTTAGTACCCACATGGAACTTGCAACTTTTAGGTAGCATGTGTGTTATTTGACAATTAGATCAAGGGGCTCTGCAAACACCAGTAGGTCTACAATCCACGATTGATATCAGACCACTGTAGATGCAGTTAACTTGCATTTCGAAAAGCAAAGCTACCTCCCTTAGAATTCATAATATGCCTTTTTACGGGTACCTGTTGTCAACCCTGTCAGATCTAAAATAGTCAAAAATACTGTCGATGCATAAAACCAACCTAATATAAACATGATAGCCCTACTACCCACACATTCCTACATGAAATATTCTTACTAACCGATGCGAGTGGATGCCTTCTTGCAGCAATTGTTGTGCTATTAAGTGGATCATCAACAGTATTTAGCCTATACAAGTGCATTGGTACATGTGTAATTCTAGTGCACATTCCAGTATATTGCTCATATGATGCCGGTGCCTGTCAACCTGCATGGAAACTGGTCAGTACAGTAGGCCTAAGTACATTTATCAGTGTTTGAAAATAAACCAAATGTATATGTACGAGAATCAAATACAGAAATTTCAACCAGCATGTTTTCATTTTATCCTACATGTCCATCGCACAATCTGATTCCTAATCAAGATGAGAAATATAATATCACTTAACAAGTATAATTATATCACCTATAAGCGCTAGCATGCGCTAGGCATGCATTAGCTTAAACACGGTAGTCGCTAATGGAGATCAAATGGGTAAGTCCGCTCCTGCCGTGCTTTTTGTTCTGATGAACTATAAGCGTTGTCATTATTCCATATTTTGAGTGCACTTATGTCCTCAAGTACATGTATCTCTCGCAGTATCTCATACAAGCTCTAGCTTGACTCAAAGACTGTCTTGCAGATATTGGACTACGTGGAGTCGGTGACTGGACCGAATATCATGGCAATGCACACCATGTTGATCAACAAGCCTCCTGATTCCGGGAACCTCACTTCTCGTCATCCGCTACATCAAGACCTTCATTATTTCCCCTTCCGTCCGGCAAATCGGATAGTCTGCTCTTGGACGGCCATGGAGCC
This sequence comes from Prostheceraeus crozeri, assembly GCA_907163375.1. Classification (NCBI taxonomy): domain Eukaryota; kingdom Metazoa; phylum Platyhelminthes; order Polycladida; family Euryleptidae; genus Prostheceraeus; species Prostheceraeus crozeri. The sequence continues at coordinate 60,305 of CAJQUW010000616.1, read as the reverse complement.
GGTTCATAGACAGAACGGTTGTCTAGTAGTTCAGCCGGGGAGTCATCGCCAACCAGGTCGACTTCTGGACCATGGATATCCGGAATGGGCAGGAGGTGTGAATAAGATGTATCATGGCATCACTGAGCTTGGTCCTGACGCTCCGAGACTGCATCTGGAAATGCAAACTGGAGACACTGTCTTTTTTCATCCACTGCTCATCCACGGATCGGGTGCGAACAGAACATCGGGATTCCGCAAGGTAATGTACTTTCCTTTTATTTACACCATGCCTCTCATGGTTGATGTCTTCATCTTACTCTGCAGGCAATTTCCTGTCATTATGCGGCTTCGGAATGTGAGTATATAGACGTCCAGGGAACCAACCAGGAACATTTGGCTGAGGAAATTCTGCAACTTGCGCGACGTCGAGTTGGAAATGACGTGACTCTGAACTTCAAGGTGGGTGATTTTTTTTGTTGGAATACTTGGAAAGCCCGCTATTGATGTAAACATTGACATAAGACTCCATGGTCACATTTACACTGTAGTAAAATGAAGCTCAAACAAAGTTGTTTTGTACATGGACACTGGATGTTCCAGCCGACCTTGTACTGACGGATCTTACACGAAACTAGATGATAGCGTTCCTGATCGTGCAGTGTAACGTGTTGAGCCTTGTCATTCGTGTTCATGTTTCACTTTAGTGTTGACAAGGATTCATTGAACATTTTTAGTTGAAATCTTTTGATAACATAATCTCTTCTAGCTAAAGACCAGAAAAGCTATCTAGAATCATATTGAATAAATTATAAATAAACAGCATTTTCTGTTTGTACTTTCACAGCTAGATCTAACTGAGGATGGACTACATTCTTTGATCTCCTGCAATGTCCTTCGGTGAACTATTGCTGTGTAATGTTTCAAATAAATTCCTCACAAGATCAATTTCGTGTTAGACGTTTGTTGCATATCCAAGTCGAAGATTTGACGAAGGCTGATTGAATCAGGATTTAGAACCGTAAACGGCGATCTCACGTTTGCCCGATTAAGATGGGCGAGAGTCAGTGCTATTGGTGATATCAGTAGAATCGCATTGTTCTTTCATATTCAGCCTCAGTTAGTCTGACGGCCGATTGAGACGTCTGCTAAATCTGGCAAGCAAATTCCATGAAATTTCATCGTCCTCGAAATGTTGACCAGCATCTCAACGACAATTTGATAGAATCAATCCCTATCCGAGATTCGGTTTGTAATAGACGAGGTTCAATTTGTTAATTACATTTTTCATCAATGTAATAACTGCTTACTACATAGTAATTGTATTGAGTTGAATCATACAAGGATTATTAGACATATCAGCAATGACAGCACAGCTTCACACTAATGCTGTTTTCCTAATGTAAGTTAAAAGACATAATTTTAAGCGTGGCAGGGTACGTGATCCATTTTTATGAAACGTTGGGTATTAGGTTATGCGCATACACTGGCGAATTTGAGATTATTTTGCGAAAATGAAATGCATATTCCTAAGTCAACATATTCCGCATGCTATGCTGTTCTTCCATGTTAAAGTATATCAAAATCAGTTAACTCATCAGTGTTTCTCTAATTTTGATATTTCCATTTCAGGATATATGGGCTGTGCGATCCCGACTGGCGCGTGGTGAACAAGTTTCTCTGTGATATTCGGCAATGATATCCCACCACCACTGACAGATTATAGTTATTACCATAGCCATTCTAAATGAAAGTTTAAGTGATTTCACTACATCAAATGAATTGCTCAAGTCATCAACATCAAAACATTTGGCATTTCAAGACTTTCTGCTGTTATTGTCAAATGTAAAAGACAATTTTATTATTCAGATGCTCAGCTACATTGAAGACAGTCTTGTCTGGCCGCCTGAGCGAGCTTGTGCAAGGAACGAGGCCGAAAAGCGGTCTTCACGGAATGATGTGCACCCCATGGCTAATAGGGATTGGCATGCCCGGCACAGCTTATGAATTGTCTGCCGAATTCTACCCGGTTCCTCTTTTTTTAGACAGCATCAAAAATCAACATATAAATCCAATGGGAATCAGATTAAAGTTTTCGGGGAAAATGAAATTTCCTATGTTTTCTCTGATTAAATAAGAGGTCATGAAATCATGCACATTTGTCTATGAAGATCTAGCAATCCTCTTAATACAGCAATTTTAGTCTCATTGAACCACATTTCAGCATATATGTGCATAACCGATCAGATGCATGATAATAACACATACTACACATGATAGGAAACGACTTGAACATATTACATTTCAAAAATTATGGCATTGGACACTTATCACTTTAACAGAGAGCACATAGGAAATCTCATTTTTAACGAAATCTTTAATCTCTTTAAATGTGTTTTACTTGTGATAAGAAAGCGAAATCCTGTGTGATAAGAGAGCGGGAAAAACTCGCAGATTCGTAGTAGTCACAGGGTGAACATAATATGACCATGAAAGTCTTTTGGCCTCGTTCCCTGCAGAGGCTCCAGTGGCCATCTCCGCTACTTTGATCCCATTGGTCAAAACCTTGTTTGCATTGTTTCAAGAGATGCTCGCTGATGACTACTGTAAATTATTGAATCATCAAAATGAAATTTATTTCTGATAACATTCTAGTTGGACTGTCTGAAATGTTCTGTCAGTAATACGAGCGCATTATCATTGAATGACAATCCCGGAAATCTTCGTGAACGTTTTTGATTATTTATATTTGAATATTTTATGAGTTGATGTATCATTCACATATTTTTCGATGAACAATAACATGTTACTGTACACGTAGTGGTTTTTCTTTGTTATTGGATTATTGGTTTGATGACCTGGATGAATATCTGAGCGACTGAGGTGGTACGGACATGTCATGCATGCATTGAGGGGAGGATCAGGAAGTGAAGAAAGTAATGACAACCACAGTTCAATGAGAGGCCGACCAGCAAATAAGTGGATGAAGATGAGAGATGCTAGATGCCTTACCAAGGGTAGTCTGCAAAAAGAGATGAATGGATGAGGCAGTGAAGGATCCTCGCTAGCGGGTAGCAATTATGCCAGCATAAGCCGGATTGATTGATGAATTGGTGATAAATATTGAGTTGAACTGAGTGCAGACTAAATTAAAAATATCGATTCTTGTGCTAAGAAGATATCCAGAAGCTAAAGGAGAACCACAGCCAAAACTCGGCAAAATTTGATAGTTATGAATTGCTATTGAATGTGCGAATATTAGTGAGGTAGGAAATGAACACACCACAAAAGTCAACGCTGTAAATGTGTTGTACGACAATCGTTAAATGATTCGGAACAAAATTCAAATGCTCAGGAAAACACAAAAATTAAGTAAATGTAAAGAAAACTCGATAATTCCAAACAGTAAAGCATCGCCAGACGCTTCGGGTCCTGACCCTGGCAGATAGACTGCCTGATAATGAATGACTTCTACATTATGGCAGAACAGCTCCTTTTGACACAAAAGTGAATACTACAATTCAAATATGCTTGGTATTTACTTAACATTTGAATTTCCAATCGATTGTGTTTGTGATATATGAGCATGATAGATATATAGATTCATACTATACTCATATTGAAAATCGATAAGTTTGTTCGAAGTTATCATACAAAATGTTTGCAGAAAGTAGTAGAATTCAGACCCTCGATTAAATTACTTTTCAAAATAGGTCCAAAATTTGACTTTCCAAATCCAACAGCTTTTGGTTATAAAACACAGTGTTTTCCGGATAATTCGCCACATTTCCTATTCCCCGAATAAGTTTCATATATGTTGCACATTATAAATCGTAAGGATAATTCGTAATTCGTCACTTTTTCCATCCTCAATTCGCAAATCTTCATATCTTCACGCTTAATTCGTCAAGAAACTTGAACATCGCACACGTTCCCATTTTAGTGCTATTACAAAATTCTCTCGTTAGCGGAAGTTTGTAAAGAGTTTTGGAATAGACAAGGCATTCAACATTTGTATCAAAACATTTGCTTGAAACACGCAAAGGATCATTGGTTAATCTAATGGTAGCAGTAACATGGTGGTGCATTAATAATCGCAACAATTTACTGATGGAGACGACCATAAGACGACAAATTTACTGATGGACCAATAGAAACGTAAAATGAAATTTCAGATATTGCTTTTGATAATTTAATTCTATAGGGCCTGATTCATGCAAGATTTTGTGTGTTGCTCATCAAGATATAGACAAATTAAGGCTCGGGTCTGGCCAGACCCATCTTGATCATTAACCTAGTATTTACAGAAAGGGTCGTTTAACCGTCAGTTGACATTAGCTGTAGAAATAATTTGCTTGATTAAACGGGAAAGAATCAGTTGCTATTACATGATACACAAATACAAGAGTTTTGAAGATACTGATTGCGGAAATATATTTATACTGTTATTCGCCATTTTTGCGTGTCCCGAAGGGTGACGAATTATCCGGAAAACACTGTAGCTGAGTATGTGCTAATGCCGAAAGTGTAAGTAGGGTGGTAGGCCTACGGAGGTCCACGCAGCGAAAATGCGACAGAGGGGGCCGAGCTGCATGGATGGGGTTAATGCATTCAGTGACTCCGAGTATTCTCGAATAATTCGTACAATGAATATAATATAACACAGCACTCAGGCTCAATCTTAACAATGTCTTTTCTTAGGAAACTGCGACCCTTGTCTAAACGTGGATACAACGTTGACGAATACTGTGGCCCAAACATATAATGCCTTAGGTTGGAAACGTCACGCGTACAAATTTATGCGATCAAGCAGCCTTTCAGTTATGCTAGCAGCCGGACTTCGCTTTAACCAAAGTTGAACCGTCACTCTCAGTGTTAGCATACTACCTCCCTAAAAGCACAGGGAGAGGAGAAATCATCCTCCACATGCATTACACTGACGTCCAAGAAAGTTCATCTAAAACAGATTAGATTAAACAAGAAGTTCATCTATATTATTCCTAAATTCAAAATCGGTTGAGACTTACTGACATGTATACCCTCCACGCAGCCAACTAAACAACTTACCAGCTCTTTTACACTCTTCTGAAATCGGTAACGTAAGAGCGGATGCTTTATTCTGTTATTAAAGACGCTGAATCAAAGGAAGTCTCTGCTATGCAGTCTTAAACGAATCCCATCCTAGCTCGGCATGGAAACTGCTGAGTACGGTGATTTGATGACGAATATTTCCTTACATCAAGTTGTGACAATAGTTTTCACTTTGCCACATAAACTGTAGGTAAAGGTATAGTATGGTGCAATAATCACGACTTGAAAAATTAACTATTGCAGCGGAATTCCGTCTCTATAAATTTACAGGTTGCAGGCATTCATAATGGCGAATAGGGTATTTTCGGTTACACACCCCCAGTAAATTAACGACAGTAACTCCTGTTTCATACATTTTTTGTTCATGCGATTGAAGCCCAAGGTCCCGATGATATCCGTAAATCAATAAAATGCCAAAAATTCTGAAAACATGTTCATTCAAGGACATTACCGGTATACTGTATCGGAGATTGTTCTAGCAGATGCTCTGTGCTCGTGTAACATGCATGTCCAAGATAGCCAATACAGTTGCTCAAGATTAATTCTTTCAATAACTTAAGAAATTTTTCATTAGAATTCATTGGAGAATTTCCGATAAATTCTCTATGATCAGAATTTATGTCATTATACGCATAATGTCTGCACAAGATCGCAAAAGTCAGACTTTAGAAAAAATGTATCTCAAAATAGGTCTAAAATTTGAACTTCCAAGTGGGCCAAAGTCAATAATTATTTGGGATTAATTTGAAAATACGCTAAGAACCAAGTAATAAAAGATTAACATGGCAGTCAATATCTTTTTTCTTTAATCGACATGAAACTACTTATGTGTGTGTGCGACAATTTGGAGGTGATGCATTCTGACCCCTTCATTAAGTCTTGTCATTCTTTTAAGAGAGAGAGAGAGAGATGTTTATATTGTATCGTCGAATAGAAATCAGAAATGAAATACACAGATAAAAGTAGCAGAATGACAGTTCTAAGAAACAATGCGACAGTCCGGATTCGCCCTCTCCCCGGTATTTTTGAAGCAAGCCAGAGTCATGGTGTCCGCGTATCTGATTAACCTTGAAATTCAAAGTTTTCCAGATCACATTTCTTCAAACTTCAAGGTTTTTCAATGTTGTCACGGTAAAAAACTCACGATTTTCAAGTTCAAACTTCCTCAAATTTTCAGGTTACTCGGGTCCATTATTTAATTTCATTGTATTCCAAAGAAAATTTCCTAAAAAATTCAGGTTCATCACGAAATTCCCGTTTTCACATCCTTGAATTTCTTCAAAATACTTAGAAAGTTTGCCGAATAGTTTCAAAATACATATGATTAAACTTAATAAATAAAATAAAATAAATTTTACAACAAAATTCAACCCTTAGCATTTTATTATGTACGGAATCACCCATTACTTGAAGTCATTGTGAAATCATCGCCGACCACTCTCATTGCTATACATTCTATTGCGAATTGTAATTAGGTATCTTCTGTTTCGACTGATTTTAGAAAGAGTCACTGCTTCATTGAGGAAGACAATAGATAGCTCTACTAAACATAAAAATCTGGTTTCATAATGCAGCCATGAAACTATACAATATACGCATTCGTGATGCATCACGCTTCATCCACTAGAAAAATCAGAAGATATCAGCGATTAACCAATTTCTCGAAATGGAGCTACAGTTGCATAAGCTACTATCATGATTGTGAAAGGCATCGAAAAGTAACTTTTCATTTTTCAAATTTGAAGATCAAAATTCAAGGTTTTTCAAAAATTATTCTACGCCTTCTATGGTTTCCCTCATGATGAAGTGATGACCATTGATGATTTTAGTTGCAAGATTTTGGACTAACAAAACACGACGATTACATCTAGGATGGCTGAATCACGTTACACCGCGTTGAAAACAGACGTCATGAGCTGATTTGATGAGTTGTCATGACTGGACTAGTGATTTGTGTATTAGACCCATTTTTTCACTCTTGTGTCACATTGAAAGTCCTTGATACTGTCAGTTGAACTAAACGCGTCGGGCTAGCCTCCCGTAAGGACGAACCATGATGGCTAAGACAATACATAGTTGCTGCTTAATGCTTACAAACTTCAGTCCTTCAGTCAGAAGGATCAGAATCAGGCTTGAGAATTATATTATTTCCGCTTGAGAATTATATTATTTCCCTTACATCTTCATCTATAATAGTACTAGCAGTAGAAAGCGCTTTTTCGAATAAGAATCAATGTAGCCTACATGTCATGAGGCTCAGAGAAATTGCAGGATAATGAGAAAGTAATTCGTATACGAAAGAAAAAATACATTATTAATGTACTAAAAAATACATTATCATAAAAATTACAATTAAAAAATTTGAATTAAATTAAAAAAGTATAGTAAAATAGTGAGTTCAAGTGAACGATTTCGGAAATATAAATGGCTCAAAATATATTTTGTGGTTTAGAACTACTGCAGTATGAAAAACGAAGATATATACATGTATTTCAACTTTAAATCTAGAAAAGCAACCTCATAGATCATTCTATCTCGTCAGAAAAGTCAGAACTGGTAAAAAATGCGATGATATATTTGAAATGTCACATTGACAAGTCTGAGCACTATTGGAAGAGATAATCGATAAAAAATGAAATTACAAAAAGTCTCTCTGAAAATCTGATTAGGAAATACAAAACAAGTGCGTACAAAACTGCAAGGGTAAACCGAGGAGTTCAAAGCAATATTAACAGCTAAAATTATGGAAATCAATACTTTTTCATATACTGAAGCTCCTATATTATCAACTTTAAAATAACATTTTTCAGCCCATTATAAGACAAACAACAAGATCTGCAGCTGTCCAAAATAGTCGATAATGTCGTTGAAGACGAAATATCAGCCAAAGCTAAGTGCTGATCGATCTGTTTGCAACGTTATCAATGAAAGTCTTTAAAGCAGCTATAATCACTGTAATTTTCTAAGTCAAGCTGTTTCAAAGGACAAAAATATGGCAAAATAAAAAAGAATGCTGATATATCGCATCGTAAGTATTAAACAATTGGGTGAGAAATAAAAAGCGAACGTGAAATTTGCCGAGCGCTTAAAAGGAGTGGTAAACCTGGAATTTTCCAATAGAAAGTCCACTGCAAATTTTGATAGCAAAAGAATAAATTTTCATCAATATACTTTAAAATCAAACTTTAAACTTTCTCAATGCCTTTCAGTAGTATCAACCTACCACTATAAAGGAATGACAACTTGACAAGAGAAAATGTTTATACACAAATACATGCATTAACCGATACTAAAAACATAAATTTCTGAAATAATGTAGATCACGAAGCAAGATGGTGACAAGAAAAAAGTCTTCATTTTACATTGATGATGACATTTTCATGAAGAAAAAGCCCCAAGTTTGAACAACCAGCTCTCTCATTCCGGTAGCTCATTTTTCTAGTATCTGATCTACATGTTTTCTTTGGTTTCTGAATCTCTCTAATATAACATAAATGTTTATGCATGCAGGCAAGACTAATTTCCGAAATCTATGTATTCAGTCTTAAACTTTATCTATATTTGTGCATTAACATTTTCATCTCTTGTTAAGTTGTCATTCCTTGAGGATGGTGGGCTTATCCTACTGAAAGGCCTTGGAAAAGCTGAATTTTTGATTTGTGAGTATTAATGAGAAGTTGTCATTTTTGCTAATTTGCTATCAAAAATATCATTATTAAAAATCATTTATAAGCACAAATGATTAACTGATAAAATTTAACCTGCCAGCTTCATGTAGCTCTCTCTTAATTGAAAAAGTTAGATGATTTTTTAGAATGTGCAATGAAGGTAATATTAAGCTCAGTACCCATCGGTTCACCCTAGTCCGATATCAAAAACAAGAAGCAGTAAGTCTGAGAAGCTACTCCGAATCACTATCTGCGTAATCACTCAGCAGCCTGCTCACTTTTCTGACACGTATCCGACGCAACTGCCGTCCGCCTTTCCTATCACGAGCGCCGCGAAGGTATTTACCAGCGATCCTTTCTAACCATTTGTACGTCATTGTGGGGAACTGCTCTTTACGGACAGACGCTGTAACAAGAATGTACATCTTCTACTCAAATGCCATCATTTTCATGCTTCAAAATTGCAGTCAGTCAAATTGGAAGTGGAACTTATTTTAGGACATGTATCATTCTCAAGTCAAAATGTAAGTCTGGACGAAGCAAGTCTTCTAACCTTCACAAAAAACGCAATTTACCTACACCATACGATATTCATTTAGCCTTTTGATACACTGTGCTTAATACCATTCTGGCATCAGATGGGCGCGCATTTTTCAAGGTGAAATTTGAGGAGTTTTAAAGGATGTTGTTAGGTGCTGACCTTATGTCATTTAATAGAGTTGTCAGGACATTATCAGGGAATGTACTAAACTAATTATGTAGAATTTGATGACGATATTCATTTATGTGGATCAAATTCGTATCAAGTATTAATGCAATAACAGAGACAAGGCTTGAAAATAATTTGGAGTGTAAAAGGAACTACCGGAATAATATGTAAAGAGTCATAGACACTATAGCAGAAAAGATATTCCAAACCCGATAAAGTAAGACATGTTTGTATGCATGCTATGAATGTCTTGATCAATATGTGAATACTATGCATACGAGCAGTTAGTGCATTCTCCTGTATCAAAGCATTGGTGATATTTCGTTGAATATTTATACTGTAGAATTTGTCATCACACATCTTAATGCACTGTCAACAACGGCCTTTCGCTAAAAGGTTTGAAGCTTTTATACGAAATGGATCCCAGTGATTTCATTAACACCATTTGCGATGCCGCTGAAGTTAGCAGCAACTACAACACCAACTTTTGAATTGGTACAGAAGCGAAAACCACATATACTGGTATTATTAATGACTTAGAGCTTGTATAGGCAAAAAATGTATAATATTTCAAAATTTGAACTCCTTCAACTCCAAAATTCAAATTCAAGAAATTGGTGCTACCTTGTCAACGAGTTTGTACCGTATTCTAATGCAAAACTAGATATGCAGGCACTAGAATCAAACTTTGCATAGTAATTTCCAGTACACACTCTAGTCAACACGAACAGACGGCAAAAACTGATTTCCTCGAAAAATGATGATTTATAAAAAAAACTTGGTGTACATGGGTACAGTACCTATTACAGCCGGTGAAATACTATTCTATCAATCAGGTCTGAGATTAAGCGGACACTTCTTCCACATTTCTTCGGTGGCACTGTGCGACTGGTAAACACCGGTTATTATACACTAACTGGAAGAATAATGGGATTTCCTGAATAAATGAGGACTTGGATAGGAGGATGGATAGTGAGCAACTCCTTTTAAAAAGTTGGTGTTGTAGTTAGTGCTAACTTCAACGACATCCATAGGTAGGAATGGACTATATCAGAAGAAGCAATTCACAATTCAGTTGACATTTTTTAGTTTAAAATCCGTAAACAACGAAAGATGACAAATGTAATTTAAAGCCCCCCTCCCCCACGGAGCTCCATTTTTTCGCCCTGGCCCCTACTCTGAAAAATAAAATTCTAATAGTGATTCACAAAACTTTTTTCACTTAATGAGATGACGATACAAAATTCAATTTTTGAATAGCTTCGGTGTTAACATTAACTATCATTATAGAGGTCATAATAAAAAATTAATTCTAGTGACTCACCCCGCTTCTTTTCTTTGAAAGCAGATTTTCTTTTTTTCGCGAGCAGTTGCTGTTATAAGTAGATGAGGTCGTGAAGGTTTCTTCAACTATCCCGAGGTTCTCCCGGATAAATACAGTATTTTTTTTTCCCTCCAATTTTAATTTGATTTATGTCCGATACACTTATCCATTTCCAATCACATCATTGTGTTTGAAAATAGTTTCTTCGCCCACCATTTTAAAGGATAGAATAATGAAGTACTTCTTTGCAGAGTATAAACATCGATTCACACGGAATCAAATGAAATCATTCACTTCTTTGAAGAATCGGGGACAATTCTTGATGGTCAGATCTAAGGTTCATCAAATCAAGAACTAATCTGCCTTATTTTCGAGATGAATGCATCAAACGTTAAATGGCCTTGAACCCCAATCGGGCACATGAGGTGCAATCTAACTTTGAAACCGCATCCTCATATCATTCTGCAAGATTTGATCGTGAATTTAAGTTTTGAAATGAAGGACAGTGTGGTATCATTTGATTTAAGAATTGGAACTGCAGGACCTTGTCCACGACCGATATAAATTGTTTACCAATAGAAAATAAATCATTCACATCTTATCATTTCACCTTCAGCATTAACTTTAATCTTTCTTTGGATTGAAAAATATATCACAAAACAAAAACTGCATCGAATTTATTCAATAAGGACAAGCATCTCGCAAAGCAAGTGTTCTTCAAAAGCCACCGAAGTGTCGCGAATGGAAAAAAATCTCCTCTGTAAACTCCGAGATCGTCTCTGTCGCGAAACAAGCGAGAGAGCTCTGAATTGAGAGAAAATCTTTTTATCTTGTTGACACAAATTTTAAAATCTTATTCATTGAGAGATGCGCATTTTCTTGCTTAGGATTCTTTTAACTGTATTCATGACATCAGCACACACACAGTATTATCCATTCGCTGCTAAAGTTTGCCACCGGCTTCGACAGTATTATGGACACACGTGGTATTCACACATTCATACATCTATGCTATCTCGGTCGTTGCACATTGAATTGCGTTGCAACCGTCGATTGGTGCATGTTCACAGTATTTCGAACGAGCGTGGAAGATAGTGTTCGTAACGTGTATTCTCCACAGCAAAGAATAAGAACGAACTCAGTTCAAGACTGTCAAGCTTCTTAAAAAATCATTTCTTCTCGATCTTCTTTCCTCTAGTATTCACGCACCTCGCAAAAGTTGACTCAATTATTTGTAAAAAGAGTGTTCACTTTCTTTGTATTTCGAAGTCAGAGTGTCTTCCGACGTCTCTACTCCTCTGCGTCGATCTCTCGTCGATTTCGTTCCTTTTCGTGTTTATACAGTGGTGGCAACTTTTAGAGAAGAGATTTAAACTTTGAGATGTCAGTTTAGTTTGACATTCTTTCTATCACGTCAGGTCTTTCACGGCAGGTTAAAATCTTTGGTCGGCACCGGTTCGGCGGGTATTAACGAACGGCTAGGTTCGCGCTAGAATTTGTATGATTCTAGTTTGAAACTTATCGCGAACGGACAGCGGATAGTGGTCTGCTTCATTTGTTAGATGTTCTCCGCATTTTTTCACAACATGAAAGCTTATTTTTTTGTTTTTTCTATTTGATCTGTCTTTCATTCTTATGATTCATTTTGCACTTCATTGTTGCCTTCATTGGAAAAAACTCAAAGAAGAAGAAACAAAAAGAACGACATGGGCGGAGAACAGAAGTAATAACACAGTACTTAAGTAATGACACTTCGTACACTTTTGCCTTTTCCCTCTTTCTTTTGTATTTTGGTGGATTTAATCTGGAGTTGAGTTAGTTTCAACATCAACCTGTCCTATGAATGCGACGACATCACTCACTACAGCTTGAAGATAGATAATGAACCTTTTGTCCGATGTTGTAATGGTTACAGGCACAGTTTTAACGAGAGTTCTCGAACACAACACAGAGAAATAAAAGAAGTGAAAAACTGTCTTTCATTGCCGTGATAGCATCAGAGAAATTGATCATATAGAAGAGACAATATAACATAGAAGCATTGCCACGCCTAAAAGCCACACAGCCCACACAAGCAGTGTTGCAGTGTTTCGTGTCTAACGGAAATAAGGAATGCAGAGCGCTGCGCGTGACATGCACGCAATACCACATATGATGAGAGAAGATAAGAAAGGCAAGGCATTCATCTCGATTTATTCTTAATCCCCCCATATCGCCCTTATGTGCCCCCTTGCCCCCCTCCTATGTATTTTCGCCCCCTAGGGGGCGAACGTTTCCAACGTTGGGAAACACTGATTTAAAGTGTAATAAAAATCTTTAAATTCTAAAATTACAAAAGAGACAGCAAATCAATCAATCAATACCGGGTGTCCGCGCAAATTTGAATGAAAAATTCCTGGTGTTTCCGAGGGAAATTTACCAAAATTCAGGGGTGTAATGAAACCTTGAACTTTGAAAGAAAATTTCCAGGCTTTCTGCAAGGAAACTTTACTTAAATTCACGCGTCAGATTTGAAGAAAAAATTCCGGGGAAATCTACCCAAAGTTCTATGCCTAAGGAGTCTGCATACCATGAAATTAATATTATAGACGGTGGTTGAAATTGGTTGAATTTTTTAAGGCGCCAGTGATTCCAAATAAAAAAACCAATATTGTGCATGCAAAGTATGGATCAGAATACATTATAATTCTAGAAAATGAAAATCGCTTAAGGAGTGAATTATATCCCCATCATCGCTTAACGACGGAAGTCAATGAATGAGTTAGGTTGTCATTCATTTGTTTCGCCAACGATAATGAATAAATTAGACAGAATCACTTTATGGAAACATCATACCGAAGATGCAGGTCACTTTATGGAAGTAGCATACCGAAGATATAGGTATTCAAGTATTGATTTGAGTATTCAGGGGTATAATTCACCTCAATTCACTTAGTATGTGAATTAACACAACTCACCCAGACCGACGGGATATAGGAATTTCCTTTCTTACGACAGCTTTGCTTACTACCTTGCACACTAGTTATGTACATGTACAATAGTAAATATCTAATTAGTGTTATACAACGGATTTCATACGTAAAAAGTAAAATCTGGAAAAATAGAAAATACTTCAACAACTTGCAATTCCTACAATGTTTTGATAAGTCTCAAAATTTCAAGATGTCTTCCAGGATTTCCAGGTTTTCCAAAGAGCGGGGACACCCTGTCAATGTGAAGTTCAATATTCAATAGCTATGGCGAATTTGATGCGTTTAATGAATTTTCCGTAATTCATTGACTGCTTTTGCGCAGCTAGACAACTGATGCCTCTGCGATAGGAAGAGCAGCGAAGTTCCCGACAATAGCTAATATATTCGATATCAATGCTTAACCCTTTCCATGAAGTGGCAGTGGGGGAGAGTACGTCAATGTCGTATCTTCTTTGATGACCTCACAACACAAAGCCGCCCGACCTGCGCCTTTCATTGGAACTTCTAGTATAAATAAATTTGCAAATATTTCACCAAAAATTGCTTGATTAACTCCTTGGACGATCAAATGTGGCCTACCTGAAAGTTCCTTAATCGAAGGTCTAAATTATGCTTTTTGCAAATATTTTGTGTATGACAACTTCCAACGAAGCACATCGATTTTTAACATGAGCAGTATTTTAGAAATATTAGGCTATGAGTCATAAATTATCACACCATGGACATCAAGTTGAGTATTGAAAATATTCGCATGCTGTGTAAATACAATAACTAAATATTGCTGTAGCATAGGCAAATAAAAAGAGTGATTTCTATGTCTTGATTTGATACCTTTTTAAAATACTTAAGACTTGCATGATGTCCGTTTATAGGTATATTGGAACGGCTACTTCTGAAAGAAAATTGTTCAAATTTGAAGTTCTCGCAAATTTGTTTGATAATCTTCTAAGTATGTATATATATATATATATAATTTCGAGGAATTGAATCAATTTCCGTCAAAGTGCTCAACTGTGAAAGGAGCAACGTATACCCAAAGTTAGGAGGAAAAACTCAGAACTCGGTACTCAGAGTTTCATGTTAACACAATCATCAGCTGATGATTGTGTTAACATGAAACTCTGAGTACCGAGTTCTGAGTTTTTCCTCCTAACTTTGGGTATATATACATATATATATATATGTAAAAAAAATTTTTCAATCTCAGCAATTGGTTTGATATATTAAAATAATTGAAAAAAAAAACACATGGAATGCACGCTTTTTTTATATTCTTCGGAAGCAAAGTGAGAATTCTCACTTTGCACCTGAAGAATATAGAAAGCGCTTGTGCATTCCATGTGTTTTCACTTCAATTATTTTAATATATATATATATACCGTAATTGAAAAAAACAACTTGTACCGGTACTCAGAGTTTCATGTATTGTGTCCAATACAATCGTCAGCCAGATCTAAAAGACAAACATGGAATCATTGCATTAAATACTGAAGTGAATATATATATATATATATATATATATATATGAAAGATAAAAAACACTGGTTCCGGACTAGTTTCAATTCATCTATTGAATCATCCTCAGCGGTCACAAAGTTATAAAATTGCATAAAATTCACATTATATACAAATTTACATCTGTTCACGAGTCAAGGTCATCAAGCATGGTTCCACTCTACGTCATCGATAATGATGTTACAAGTTCGGAAGAAGAACATGTGATCCATTCCGTTCATTTGATAATAGATTATTGTTTTCCTTTATCATTATGGATTCAAGAATTAGTGGCTGCCTGAAACGACCAACAATAGTGAAATTCTCAGCCTTAGGGCTATGATCGTGCATAGATATCTCTGTAGCGGTGGGATATCCACGCAAATGCTCACTGATGCGAGTATTGAAATATCTCTTAGTGGCACCGACGTACCGCATGGAACAGCGGTCACAACTGTATTGATATGTAATATCCGATTTAACGCCACAAGGGACAGGATCTCTGAAGCTGAAAAAGAAATTCTCTCGTTAGGGTTCTCTATGTGTTTTCCACATACCAACCTGCGCACAAATGAAGAAAAAGCTGAAGCTGAGTTGTTGATGGGTAAAATCAAGCAACTTGATGAGCCAAATTTTGATGAGAATCTTCTTTCTCAATTTCGCAATTCTTTTAAGGCTCATTATAACAAACATAGAGTCAACAAAGCTTGGCGGTCCAAAATAAAAGTGATCAAAAATTTGGCAAAGAACAAAAATCTCTTTATCTCCAAATTTGATAAAGGGAATGGTATCCTTCTTGATGACAGAGACTCGTATAATCAGAAATTAACAGAAATCTTAAATGACAATGACCGCTTTAAAGAATACAAAGTCGATAAACGCTCGAAGAAGGAGCCCTTCATACTTGAAGAAGATAGATTTAATCGGAAACTTCAAAACTTAAAATCAAAGAAGCTGATAAATGATTCGCTTTTTAAGTTGATGAAAGCTTGTGGTTCTCAACCAGCGCGGCTCTATGGACTCCCTAAAGTCCATAAAAGTGAGACGAGTCCGCCCTACCGCCCAATTCTTAGTATGCGCAACACATACACTGCTAATTTAGCCAATTGGCTTGATAGCCATTTGAAAAAATACATTCCTACCCAATACAGTCTGAAAGACACTTTTCAGTTTGTCGAGCCTCTCAAAAATTTATCTTTGCTGCAAGGACCGATCCTTCATCCCAGGGTTGAAGTAAGACTTCTCAGTGGTGTTGTACTGTCACTCAGTGACAGATCAAATCTGATCTAAATCCAATGTGACTAAGTTTGACGAAATTTGATGAATTTGGAAACATTGGAAAATGTGTGCGGGAAAGAATAGAAGTACCGATTAGGTTGGCGGGAGCACACTGAATGGTCAGCACTACCCAGTGTTTGCGGATCAACTAGATATCCAGCAATCAAGCTGAGACGGAGCTCTTGTCAGATGTCGGTTGTATTGATCGTAATCGCATTTGCTGATTTGGAATAATTGTTAACATTCTCTCTCTCTCTTCTCTTCTAGCCGTTTAAGGCTCGTTTTCCCGCTTGCAGGAGTCGGCCCTACGAAGATGACTTTTCCGGTGTCTTCGGTCGGTGTACGCCATGTCCAGTGTCGTCAGATGTGTTTCTTTAAATCTCTTGCGACACTCTCCAGCCAGGTCTTCTTTGGCCTTCCTCTTTTCAGTTCATTTTCTTCATCGCGTCGTGGCCGTACCACATAAACCTCTCACGTTCAAGGCAGTTTTCTACACTTTCGACTTTCATCATTGATCTTATCCCGTCATTTCGCTTCCTCTGTACGATTTTAACTCCACACATCAATCTCAACATCCTCATCTCGGCAGTACACATGCGTCTAACGTCTTCGGTGCCCACGTTTCGCTGCCGTAAGTCATTGCAGGTCTCACAGATATTTTGTAAAGCGCTCCTTTTGCTCTATTGGATATGCCCTTGGTGCACAGAACTGCTGAAAGCTCCCTGAATTTGTGCCATCCGGCCCCATACGTGTTGCTATAGCGGCTTTCGATCCTCCTTCTGTTGACATCATATCGCCCAGGTAGCAGAATTGGGACACTAGTTGGATATTGTCACCAGCCAGTACCACTTCTTCAGCAAAGACATTGTTGTCATTGTGTCCTTCAGGTTGCCCTTGATTTTCGAGCAACGTTTATTGATCCATTTTTTGCAAGAGTTGCATTTGATGGAATTCTAGCGTTCTTTATTATCTTTTCACCTGAGACCTTCATCAGTTTTGTCTAAGCCACATTTATTTTTAGACCTCTACTGTGCTCTGCTTCTTTCGAGATACTGTAATTATCTTGCATCTCTTCCAGTGTTTCTCCCATCAAAACAAAATCATCCTCATGGAACAGCTCCTTCAGATTGTCAGTTCTGGCACACTTTGTCACCTCATCCATGACTATGTTGAAAAGCCATGGACTCAAGATAGATCCTTGATAGACACCCACATTTAATTGGAACTAACTTGGAGCACACTTCTCGGCACGCGATCAAACGCCTTCCAACTGTTCAACATCCATGCATGCTGCTTAACCACAGCTATCAGTCATTTGAAAGTCGTTCAAATACACAGTCATTAAAAACTGTGTATTGTAATGAATGCTATGCGGCTTTATTTCATTGATGCCGTCCCACAGCCGGCAACAGTCGTCCTTGCTGTCTTCTGAATCAAAACCACTATTTGTGTATGTAGCCAGAAACTTCCACAGACTTCTACATGTACATTAATCATAGTACGCTTCCACTACAATAGTCATCATGCCTACCTTTTTCAAGCATCAATGATCCTTATAGTCTCGGACGCCTTGCGGCCTCGGCTGTACGACTCGTTGATGCTTTTAAAATCTAGGCATGATATATTGATATATTGTTTGGTGAAACTAAGTTTAAAATTTAAAAAAGTTTTAAAAAATTTAGTTTAAAACTTAAACTTTAAAACTAAAAATTTAATGACTTTGATGAATAATATTTTGAAATAAATGGTAGATCAAACTCAAGAAGCCTTTTCTATGCTGATGCATCCCCTACCTCCCGTTCCGGCATTTCTAGTCCTACTCATCATGTGTCAACGTTTACATGCTACGAAGCAAATCAAATCAGCAATACTGTTGAGAAAACATTCCCTTACCGTGAACTAATTCAAGAAATGGCCCCTTCAATCCGAACTTGGTCGATTTTAACCCACTCCTGCCGTCGATGTTGCATTGCAATTGTAAATTGTGTGACAGAAGCATATCAAATATCCGCTTAACTAACTCGGCCTCATTTCTTCCGCCGAGGACGGACAGACGGCTGACCTACAACAAACCATAATTCATTAGACAGGAAAAGATTAATCAGCAAGCGATTGTTAAGTTCAATGATATCTTCAGCTTCATCATGCATTATCACAGGGTTCCCGCTCATTTTCGGAAATAATTTTCCTTGATCACTCCTCAACAAGCTCCATGTGTTAATTGCTAAGTATATATCATATTGGCCGTATGATACAACTTCACTCAATCTTCCTCTCGGAGAACCACAACAAACGAATTGAAAGAATTTTCTTCAGAAGACTTGTTCTCTTTCCATTGTTAATTTGGCAAGCTTTCTGATGATGGAACTCTTTCACTAGTGCCTGCCTGAGGACGGGTGAAGCCAAATAAACGATACTATTTTTTTAACATTTTAGATGCTTCGTAAATTGGTCAAAACATACTGTGAACTAACAGCAACAACACAGATGCTTCAAAATATCATATTCCAATCGCGAAAATATCTGATTGAAGAAAATATAATTCATGAATGATATGAGAAAGTCTCTCAGAAGGTGTGAACATCTAAAAAAACTCAAGTGTCAGCCATCTATCGTGAAAACAAAATGCTGCAATTACTGTGTGTTGCTGAACACTAAAGCATGCTAACACTTAACTTACATAAAGCATGTATGTACTTTTCAAGGCGATTTAGGATGCAAAAATTACTTTCAACTTTTGTGGAATTGAACCCCACAGGCTGAACTTTGAATCACACTCACTTTTGAACCTTAAATTGCGCACAGATCAAAACCTTGAGCTGCACTTAGCATGCCCTGCATTACACTCAGGTCTGAATTTCTAGAAAATCTTGAACTGAAAACAATTAAATTTTTCCTGTTCGAAATTCTTTAAAGATGTATGATGTTTCAAATATTTTGGCTGCTTTAGAACTTTGAGTCCCCGGCACGTCACAGCAATTTTAATTCCGCATCAGCCACTTTTGCACACATGAAAATATTCTCGCACGTACCACTGACAAATGAAATACAACGTAACGGCTAAGGTACTTGCTTCAGATTTCACGATAACTCACTTCACTTGATCTACTTTCTGGCAGTTAAAACTAGTGTTCAAAACAAAGAAACGAAGAATATATGCAAAGAATCTGGTGTTCAGAATTATAAAGTCGGAAAAATACTTATTTTAGCCAAAAAGATGGGCGTCAGAAAACAGAGTAATTACAAATTACGGTGTACGTAGCGTGGAAAAATACGAAAGAAATAGTCATGCTGTCCATAGAGCAAAACTTATCGCAATGAGTTATCCAAAATTGCTTATTAAGCGATGAAAAAAATCATCATAATAATCACATTTGCTCGTATTTACAATGAAACATCTCCTTCGTTATTCTCACTTGTAAGCTGTAGGTCTCCACCAAGTGAAGTTTTGTACGAATGAACAATGCACAAAATAACTGACGAAAAACTAAAATTATTCAAGTTTAACTCTCGGATGCAAATGTTGGGACTTTCGGACCCAGAGATAGAAATAAAGTAAGTAATTCGATAAGTAATTACATAAGTAAAATGAAACCTGTATGATTATTCGGGTTTCGCGCATTAGCATAGAAAATCAGTTGGAAAGTACGAGTAGAAACAAAGAATTCTGTTTCCGTCGAGAGAATGTTAGTATATGTTGGTAATTCATGTGTCCATTCGGACCCGCACCTACTCAGAATAATGAAGCTGCTTGAAGCCTCAATTATCCTTATTGAATGTCTGTCTATTGACTATCATGCGAGAACGATCATATGAGAGATAAGCAACTCTATCTTACTTGTTGCTTGCATTTTGAATTGACTGAATAAAATCTTTATGAGCAAGAACACATGCAATTTGAGAAGGCCTTGTTGAATTCACTTTAAATGTATACATGTATATCTGGACATTCATATACCACATAATACCGTCAATTTGGATGGCAATAGTATCTTTATATATGGATAACAGGTTTGTTACGCCCTGTCGCGTCCATAGCTAGTAGTATTCGACTGTCATTTACGGTACTGTACTATCAGTGAACAAGATTCATTGAAAAATCGGTACTTCTATTATTTCCCCTCCACATTTTCCAATGTTTCCAAATTGATCGAATTTTGTCAAACTTAGTCACATTGGATTCAGGATAGATTTGATCTGTCACTGAGTGAAAGCACAACACCGCTGAGAAGTCTTGCTTGACCCCTGGGATGACGGATTGGACCTTGATACTCAGTTAGAGTACAAGATACAGCTGTGCTGTGATCATGAACTTCGTAGGATTGTTGTCTACATTGCAGCTACAGTGAACGGCAAAGCGTGCTGTGAATTCTCTACAAACGAGAGGAATTTTACACACTCAACGCTTTTGCGACGGTAATGAAACTGCACTTAGGAGCAAGAGAAGATCGCTGACGTTGCATCACTCGAGGGTGTCAACAACAAAAATATGGGGGGAGGGAAGAATAGAAGCATAGAGTAGATATATTAGGAAGAGTGGTAACTCCGCATTTATTAAATCCCCAATGTGTATACACTTTCGGTTTTATTAAATGAACTCGAGGGGGATACAGGTGGTATTGTCAACAAATGTGAGATATGTATATCTTTGCAGTTTTGCAGAAATTACAAAACGGAATTGAGGGATCATGATTGTAATTCAGAAGGAATGATGGCATTTCACAGATTCTCATGGCAGCCTTGGAGATTTACTATTTGCTAAATTAGCAATTCGATGGGTTCCTGTTGCCTTCATGCTCTACCTCAAGAGTATTTTCTTAAGCGTGATCATCACAAGCAACGTGCCACTAGCACAGCAAAATAGCGTAATCAATGAAAATGATTTCATCTAACTTTGAAAGATGTAAATGGTTCCACATCACTATTCGGATTCAAGAAATGAAACATGAATTTAGTGAATCATATAATGATGCCGGTGAAAATTGAATTAAAAACTTGAAATTTCAGCCGAGAAGCACGATATTAGATCTTAATTTTCCATGAAGACTTGCATTATAATACAATTCATGAAATTCCCTTGCAAATTAGCTGAATTTCCGCTTAGTTATGATGCTTGTTAGCATAGCAAATATTCATTCCTTTTGATATCCAACTTGTTCCATACTACTTATATAGGAGAGTCATCTCGGTAGTATATAAATTGGAACATTTGACTTTTTTCAAAAGTGCTCAAATAATGTTTTGGACCACGGGAAGGTAATCTCCTAAATAGCTGAATCTTTTGATATAAAAATTTTCACTGTATACAGATACCTTTTTGAGTCGACACTCTACCTATATATCCCTACTCTATGAATAGAAGTATCGAAAAATCAAATATGAGACTGGATTCTCGCTAGTTTGATTATACAGACACTTTTAACCACTCTGACGACGGGCTAGAAATTTTGATAATTGCTCAAGCGCCGAGGACGACTCCTGAGTTGGCGAAAACTCAATGCAGACAGGACGGGTACAGCTCGTCCTCGGTACTTGAGGCTGTTTTTCTTTCATTTGCGCAACTCAGCAGTTGAATAAAAATAATAAGGACGAGCATTCTTGTAACCTTACAATTAAACTCATCCAGTAAACTGGAAATTGAAAATGGCATCTGTAACTCAGACAGCAACCTCACCATTTCGTCATGAAAGTCAGGAATTCTCAAAATAAAGTCTAGCAGTTCTTCTACAGTGTTCAGCATTTTGAATTTGTATATTTTCTTTGTTTCATGTAGTCTTTGATGCTCCAATAAAGACAGCATCATCTTCTTCATCTCGTTTACTTCAGATTGTACTTCCAGCAAAGTATTCATTACTTTCTCGATTGAGGCAGGATTCTGAAATACAAATATATCATGTTAATACTGAGCACATTGATATCGTAAGCAAATATGCTGCACAACGGCAAATATAACAATATTGCAAAAACATGCTGTAGTACCAGAATGGCAGATAAAATGACCCTGTGAGTCGGGCTTTTGTCAATCTCGAGTAGACTGGAGCAGACTTCTCATACGCAGGACATTAAGAGACGATGCTGTGTATGCAATTTACTAAAGAAGAGGTCTGTCGCTTTTCTTCACATGCATGTGAATGCAAGGGCAGTCGCTGTTAGAAGCAGGAATGATCTATAAATTATAAATATTTAACGGGGTATCTTTGTTGCATATTTGTCAGTTCTGTAGCGCTGTCTTTTGTCTAGCATGTCTACTGGCATCTCCAAACTCAGGGCCTCTACTAAAGTCAATAACTATAGACATGCAATACATGTACAAAAAACATATCATTGAACATATTTCGTGAAGTTTCTTCGAGTCGACTCGGTCGAGTATTCGCACGGCCCTGGAAAGGTATGAATCTGCAGGAAGGAGGAAGCAAAAGTTGATAGCTTAAGTGAAATTATACGTACCTGGTCGGTTTGAGTGGAAGTGCATACTGCCGAATATGTCATTGCTGTCGAGAAAATCCTCGATGTTGAGGCTGTGGTCGCATCGCCAGTCACCGCAATAATTTCCGGTTGGCAAAACAAGAATTCCTGAAGAGGAAAAAGATTATTCTTCTTATACAGCCGTGATTCTCAATGATTTCCGTTAAAGACTCCACAACAAAGTTAGACCTGGTCCGAGTCGACCGGCGGCGGTCGTGCGAGTTTTCCGACCGGTTTCTGAAAGGCTAGCATTTCACCGGTCATCGTTCAACCATAACATAGCAAAAATAAATGATTTTGTTTCATTAAGCATAACTGAAAATGATGAAAGTGCTTGTGCGAAATTGCTGTCTTCAAATTTCAAATGATGGCAAGCTAAATACACACTGGAACTGGTCGCTTGGATTTTCACCCTTCTACTGCTTTGATTATTCATTATTTTTCTGCTTCGAGATAACATTAAAGCAGCGTTCCGCAATCTTGAGAAATGCTGTCCCTTTCATAATTGAAAAACTCTCCCCCCTCCACCTGATGGTGAAAACTTTGTAACTAACGCAATAAACAATTAAACAATAGATCTACCCGGCATATCTACGATTTCAAATAACTTAATTTGATAATGCATCCATTAGGTCGCATCTGTGGGTCGCAGTTGACGCACTATGCCGGAAAACTCCTCGCGGTTTCTTGCACAGTTGAAGAGTACTCTCTTTGTTAACAACCCCTAGATGCCAGATGAAAAAACAAAGCACAAACCATAAATGTAATTGTGGATCCTTCGTAAACACTATTTTTCTTTGCTATGAAGCTCAAATCTTACAAGGGTTATTCATCTACATCATTCACTTCATAATTTGTTATGATTTCTCCTGACTTTAATGTTTATTATTATCAGAACATGTTCTATAGACTAATTGACTTATGGCTTTTTGCAACTTGGTATATTATTGTCACATTCTTTATTAATGTCTCAGCAATGTTTCGATATTTTCATGGCTCTCCCGAAAATAAATCCTGGCTGCACCACTGCTGTATACTGAAAACTTATCACCTATGCTGAAAACTGATGTGTATGCTACTTCTGAATCGATAGAACGCTTCTTTTTAAATACTTTATCTGATAAATGAAACGGCAAAAAATATGAATGTCCATTATGAGAGTAGGCATATACCTGCTGGTTGGAATTTCGGCTAAATCTCTTCATCAATGTTGAGTTGAGCAGAATATACAATCATTTGATGATTCTATTGAAAACAAGCATATTCAAAGGACGACATTAACATCTCAAAATGAAGAACAAAAGGCATATAGAAGTTCAAAAAAACAATTCAATACATTGTAATTGAGGGTCTAAACTTATCATTCGGCATAATTTGTCCTTATCAAAATAGGGATTTTTGATAGCATTGTCGGAAGTATGGAAGAACAGCATGTATTGATGTAATGCAATTACATGTATTTGGTGACCATTAATTACTCACGACTCTAATGCAGCTTGCATGCCAGATAGGCAAATTTGCATGGCGCATAAAGACTACAGGATAATGCAAGATTGTCGGTCACTGAAAGCAAATATTCACCGGTCAACTCAAGGGTCGACAAATTTGATCACCAGTCGGGTCTGAGTCGACGATTCACGCACCTTTGATGCACATTGGGCCTACTTGATACTGCACCATAAAAAGGGTAGAAGAATACAAGTACTTTAGCAAGTTATCAAGAGCCATGCCAACAGCGCGATGAAAAGGAGAAGGACCAATACTGGAATTTGGCAACACTAACTCCATTTTCTGCCTTACAATTCCCTTACCACTAGAGAATATTTCTTCCGCATAACCTAAGACAGATGGCATTAGCACTGCAGTCATAGCGGAATGAGACTTCATTAGAATGCTTCTTTACCATCGAACTATCTATGACTGTAAGCAATCGACTCATGCGGTTAATGCTCGTTACCCTGGTTCAGTAAAAGTGAGAGAATATGCATTTGTTATCTTGACTGATACTGCTGGACACTTCACCACTATCAGAACGTTTATCACTGCTGCTACCCATCAGTCCCGAATAAAACCACCATTTAAACTAACATTATCATTTTAACTAACCCTTTTTACATTACAAATATTTGCTGCGCTCTAATTTACCAAGTTTGGCCAGAATTCATCAGTAACTCACAAAAAATAACCGAAACGTTTGCGAAAAAGACGACAACTCAACTTACGTCTGATCTCGATGCTTCCCATCCATAACCAAGAGTCTCCATTTTGTGCCTTTTCTCTGATTTTCTGTCAACTTCTAATTGATAAGAAGACCTCTTACTTCTGCGTTTCTCATATGACACCGCCTCTTCATACGTTACTGGAATGCAAAGAACATATGTTGCACCATATTTTCTCGGACTGCTTCTGTGATTTTTACACTTTTAAGTGTGGATTATATTCGAGGCCGGTTTGCATGAAACGGAGGATAATATCTACAAAGCAGCTCGGAAAGGAGAATTTGTGCCGAAGAGAAGGGGGACCAAGAGCAGTGCCCGGAAGAAAGGGAGGACCAAGAACAAGGTGGAGAACTGCGGTGAAGAATGGGATGAATGTCAGCGCTATGATCAGTGACTTCTTCCACATAAGACCTTCTGATACCTTAATAGAAGTCTTAATAAGAAGACTTTATCATTATGAAGCTTTTTTAACTTATTCGCTGATGAAGTTGAACTTATTTTAACAAGTTGACAGTCCAGTCACATATAATAGTCAGTCTGTGATACCTATGCCCTAACATAAAGCATGTGCTGTCCGCACAGCAACACTACTGACAGTTCAGCATCATTCGAACCCTAGTGATTGAAAAAGTATATAAAATGAAAAACATGCGCATGTCCGATTGTCTGTCAAACATAGAAATTTGAGAGATCGCAACTTAGAAAATCCCGTACCGGTTCACAACTGATTAGCCGCAGCTTGGGAATTTCCGCAAGCCGGGAGTTGGAGCTGAAAGAATATATCCGGATCTCCGAATGTCCAGAGCTGGAACTCCGTTACACCCCTAGTATGTAGCCTACCAAACACGTATTTCAGCGTGCCAATCTACAAGAGCTTTCATTTCGACTTTTCAATAAAGCAGATTAATTGCAGACAGTCGCGAAAATATATTTTTCCAAATTTCAAATTAAGTCGCGGGGTCGTTCATAACATATCTAATATTCATGCATTCAAGTTAAAGCATGACTTACATCCAGATCGCATTACGTTTCCTTTAAATCGTTTCCCATCCATTTTTGATACAGGCGTCGATCTTTGTATATGAAACACAACATTTGAAGTCGGCCAAAAGCAGAAGAAATCGGTGCCAATCGGCTGTATCCAAGAAGTCGGCACTCTGGAAATAGAATCACTAAATTCGAAAACTGCATACTTCTCCATTTTCTTGAAGTGCTAAGATGTTGAAGAGCTGCAAGAAGATACAAATGCGTTAAAATTTGGAAAAAACTTCCTTTTTGGATGCGCTCCATGTCGGAATCAAAGAGATGGATTCACTTGCGCCTGTCTGTGGATTAGTCTAGAGCTGATATAATTCTGTCTCAACCTCTGTACGTGCATGCATCGGTAGCAAGCGATAGAGTGATATCAAGATTCTTTCCCCTTTGGGGCATATCAGTGGACAATCACGAACAATGCAGAAGTAACTCGCAAGGGAACACACGAAACTTGAAGGTATACTTCGGATGCTTTTTTCAACATGATCTCAATCGCATATATTCATATGTTTGAAGAAATGTCATCCGAAATGACTTGTGGCGGTGAAAGTTGCTTCGATAAGTCACTAGAGCTGTATGAAAAGGCGTAATGACGTCATGAGTGATCTTTGCGTTAGGACAATAACATGAAAACAGGATGGAAGCGTGCAAGCAAGCGTCACGGTAGACCCACAGATGAATTAATTGATTTTCTGTCACGTGCCGAGACGAACAAGCATCAAAATGCAAGCGCATCTTTTCGAATAGGAACAGTTTCATCCCTAAAGAATCATACGATGCATGTTGCAAAATTGTGCAGTGTTGTGTCTTCGGATGTGCCATCAATATCAAATCTGAATGTAAAAATATTAGCATCAACAGATTCTCAACAAAAGCTTGGTGCGAAGGCATAGGACGGTAAGACTTTACTCATTGTAAACATAATCGTGTATGTTCTGACCACTTCGTCGAAGTAGACAAGACAAAAAATCTGCGATATGCTATTGTGATCTGACGATATGCGATTGTTATCTGACCAATATCGAATAAATCAACTTCTATTTCGTTTGAGACCAAACACGCTCCCATGTCTCAATAAGATTTTAATGATTATGACTTTTTCTCAAAATGATCTCAATTCAATGATTTCGAATTAGAATAATATTTTTGGCTTTAGAAATAGCACAAATTAAAGCTATTATGATTAAAGTAAAATCAAAATCAATATTCTTATTAACTTCATTGCAGACAAAATGTTACCGACTTTGCGTCTACAACCGACAAATACATGTATATATGGAGCATGTTTATCATACTACTGCACTACTGAACGAATTTGATTATGACTCCAAAAATTCACAACGGATTTTGACAGTATTTCTCCTACTGCAAGTAGAACCTTACATAAAAAGAAGTTCACTAATTGCAAAAAGCATCATGTATACACATTAATTTCCTTCTCGGAAAGCATTCCCTTACATCAGAAAATATTCGATCACATTCCATGACCTCTCATTGACGATTATTGAAACTACTGGCTCATCACATATCAGCTTTAGTCAGTGAATCGTTGGGTCGTACGAAGGTTGCTGCTAGTTCATTCTCATTGGAAGTATCAACAATTACCTCATCAGGAACTTTTGCATCCCTTCTGCGCTTTGATGATGTGATATGGGCGACTTTGAATGGAATGATTCAGCATTGCAGAAGGAGTTCGTATCAGCGAACACACGAACCTCAGAAGTAAGATTGCAGGCCGTCAAGTGAAAAGCACATCTCTTTGACTCCATTTTTCTCCGTGATAGATTCGTCAAATGGAAATATTACTGTAAATTAAATATGAAATGTAGAGCTAAGCTACAGATTCTTGAGGTTTTGATTCAAATGTCAAAAAGTTTTCTTGAAAAAGCTTCTTACAAATTTTTAATCAAAACCTTCAAATTCAGCAGTTTGACTTTACATTTCACTCAGGCCTATTTAAATCGTAATTGTTTGCTGCTTAAGTAAAATTACCCACTATTACTTCGAAATATTATTCACACCTGTTGAGATGTTAGTCTTAAAGATTCCAGTTGCATCTCAGCATAGTTTTAAGGACTATGCATTTTATGTTGTCAATCTCTATCTAAAGTCATGTCTATGTTTCTCTAGATTCTCACATCGTTGCATAATGCAATGTTGTGCATATGAAGAGTTGCCCATAGATACAAAAGTTAATTTGTATCTATGGGCAACTCTGCATAAGGGGCAGAGGAAACATAATGATACTATGATTTCTGGTTTTGCTCTGTTGGTTCCGGGAACTTCATTATGGCGACGACATCAACTGAGATGTCCATGTGTCACCTGGAAGTTGAAAACTACTTCAAGAGACGTAAGTTTGTCATTGAGACTAATGATAAAACGACTATTGGCAAATTTATTTTGTTAACAAGTTGTGAGAAGAAGCATTTAGTCCAGTGCTATTTAACCTTTTTCAAGCCACGGCACCCCTTCTAATCAATGCATGCACTCATGGCACCCCAGTGGCAAACCGCCCTCGCCCTCTTCGCTGCTTTTGCTAGCGGTGGGGGCAGTTCGACATCTTCCTAGACTGCCTCGGTTGCTATGGCCTTCTTTTTGAAATACTTGAGAAGGGACATTGCATACCTGAAAATGGAAAATGACGTGTTTGGAACACGATCAAGTCATAGAATGAGGCATAATGAGGATGCATCAACTATTTCAGGAAGGATGCTAGAATTAAGAATGGTCAACAATTAGCTTGGCTGGAAATGGAGCATGTGTTTAGAGAATAATTGAAAATTTGGGCAGGGGTCCGTTGCCCTGTCAGGGGGACCAATCCCTGGCGCTTGTCTCATTCGAAATGAGAATGGTCAACAATTAGCTTGGCTGGAAATGGAGCATGTGTTTAGAGGAGAATTGAAAATTTGAAAAAATGCGAATGATGAAGTCAGCAAAATGATTGATTGGAGGATGAACATGTTTAATTAATATGACTCAATCAATTGAGTGAGATATGTTTTTGACAAATAGCCTAGTTCAAATCTCCAACTGCATGCAACCATTATCCCTTTATATGCCGACAACTTTGTTGCCTATGAAGTAGCCTGACCATGGATTTCTATTGCAAATCGATCATTTACATGAATGTGCTACAAACTCGATAATAATCCAAAAATGAAATTCTCTCCTCTTTTCCCATGACGTTCGACTCTTTCTTAGCTCCTCTCTCACACTGAAGAATCTGGGAGCTCTGGTGATCATCATCACATGGATTTATATTGTATAGGTTCATTAGCTATTTCTACAAGTCTGGTAAATGCCTGATACTTTTCAGTTGGCTTGTTTAAAATGCATTCAGTCTTCTCAAGCATGTCAATTATCACTGATAATCAAGCTTCGACATTCAAATTTAATGAAGCTTCGGACTTTTGCAAATACAAATAGTGAATGACATCAACCTTTGGTGACCATGAGGACAAATGACGCTGCAACAATATTCAATTTGAAGCAGAGTTTGGGAAACAAATAAAGTGACACGCAATCTCTGAGAGGCTCTACAATTTACATGATTAAAGTAATCAAGATCATAATCGCATGCTACACGTTGAAATGGACACTATTAGCAAATATTCGAAGCGCATGTAGAGCCATTGTAGGCCAAACACTGATGTTGAAGCAAAATATAGAACACAGATCACTGAAAGACAACGGTCGACGAACGAGGACACGCTGTGCGCTTGCCGAATGGCAACATTGCAATGATGACTCTTATTGGCTTCATTGCCTTGCCTCAGATTCATCTATTCATGACATTGATTTATTCATTCACACACAAAAAATAGACAATGGAAGTTGACTTACCCAAGCAATAGCATTTGTGTCGAAGTCGGCATAGATACCCGGTATGCATGTGTAGGTGGTTGAGATCAGCAGCAGCAGAGCGGATGAACAGTGTTAGAAAACTGCAAGGAATCACGCGCACGCAACAAGCACGAGCTCATCTCGTAAAAATTGGAAATGCTGCCGAGTGCTTATGATGGAAAGAGACCGGGTTCGCTGTCTCTGTGCAAGGAGCGCCTATAGCTTTGTGTGAAATCGGAGTCAATTCAAATATAACTCATGGACTTGGGATGGTCAGCATTTCTACCTCGATCGGTCGAATGGGACGCCTCACCGATATCTCATGAGCTGCAGCACCCCTCTCTCCCACGGCACCTCTTTGTCTTCACGGCACCCTTGCGACACCCCTCCTCTCCACGGCACCCAAAAAATTTCTCACGGCACCCCGGTTGAATAGCACTGATTTAGTCTGATCGAAACATTGTCGTCACCAAAGGATGTTGCAGAAGCAGAAGCGGAATCATTGAGAAAAAGTTCTTGATCACAAGCTTACATTACGGCAGTCACGCACTTCACACAATGGAACAAAATTCAGGAGAGGGCATTGCAAAATTCATTCCAAGGCTCAGGGATCAAGCCAGCAGGTACCATTTGAGTCTTTAAAAGGATGATATCATGCTGTCTCAATTCATTTTGATGATTAATCTGCTGGGTTACGTTCAAGACTTTCGGGAAAATCCTCACTCACGCTTGAAGAAGCATTACAAGAACCTTTTTATTTGAATGTGTGAAAGCAGCAAACCCAAAGGATCCATTCTGCTGTTCAGTCGGTGAGAACGTCTTCAAAAAACGAAGCCTGCTTCGAACCCAAATATTTTACAAAACTTATGCAACCTGACTTTTGATCAACCAGTCACTGTGGTGCAAAGCTGAATTATCAAAGCGAGGATTGCAAATATCTAAATTCAAAGTGCTATAAATGTCAAAAGAATAGACTTCTAGTCAGTGTATGCAAACCAAAGGAAGCCCATAACATTGTTTCTCAAGAATCATCTGCAACGACTTCAGAAAACGTGATGTCTTTGCTATCTTAAGACATAAGTAATCTTCCAACTTTCGGTTAGAGTGAGGCGTCTTTAGATGGACTTTGCTTTGCTACTCGCACCTTACCTTTCACTATCAAGTTGATGGATGAGAATGAGCTTCAAAGGCTTTTTGAATCTGCTGTTACACGTGTATTCTGTTGAAAATCCACAAGTTTTTGAACCAATTCTTCCAGTGATAAAGCAAATTGGCGCAAGGAATCCGATATGATTTTGTGGTGATTATTCTATGACGATGAACAAGGTTACAGATCCAGATACCTACAATATACCAAGTTAGCAATAAATACTTGAACATATGTCAGGTGCTAAATATTATAATACTCCAGACTTTGCATATGCATAAGGAGTCTAGTGTCTTCAAGACAAAGTGTCGGAAGAAAATCAAAGGTCATCCTTCATTTCGACTCATTTAGGTCATTTTGGTAGACTATATATAATGCGTTCGTACACTGCAATTTGGATTTTAGAGTATCGGCAGCAACTTCAATATTCCAAGAAATATGGACAAGCAACTCAAGGACTTGCTAAGCATTGCAGCAAATCAGGATGATATCATAATAGCAAGTAAAACACTAGACTTTATTGCAAAACTTTTTGGATAAGTTACAAAAATTCAATTTAATAGTTGATACCAAATCTCAAAAATAATAAAATGCTAAAAAAAATAAAATACTAAAAGAATTCGAATAAAATGATTTTCAAATTAATCAACTTCAAGATAAGTGACGAAAAACTCCTGCTTGACGAAAACATAGTAGGATCATTCAGATAACTCTATTTTCTAAATGATAAAGGTCATTATGGAATTCTCTGTAGAACTTTTCCTGGTCGTGCGCAAATTCTCTTTAGCCTTGGAATATACCCAATGGAATTGGTCGACAGCACATGAAAAGGCACCTAAAGACTTAAAAAACAAAATAACTAGAGGGCAAACATGCTACAACTGGCAATCAAGTGGCATCTGTTCGCCTTTTACGATGCTAGCAAAAATTGGAATACGCTATGTCTTATGTCATGAAAAAGAGCGAAGGGAAGTTGATTGGTTGGGCAGCAGAGTGCTTACCTCTGATATTACTCTAAAAATAATTACTCTAATATAGAACGTGAAGCCCTAGCACTAACAAAGGCGGTTAAACATTTTTACAAATTTTCAAACGGGAGAAGATTTATGTCTGATCACCGGCCTTTGAAAAACATTTTTAGCGGTGCTTCAGTATCAGATCGAATATCGTCTCGATTGTAGCGGTGGACGTCTACATTAAAAGCCTTTGCAGAATTCGTACAGTTTCCTCTAGGTAAAATTCACAAACTTTCACAAACCTTCACAAGCTGTATTTAAAAACTTTCACAAACTCTTTATTCGCTAATATAATGGAGTATATGCTATTTCGGCAAGAAAAGGTCCATAAAAAATCACCTATAAGACATTTTTACCGAAATACAATTGAAATCTTTGCCACCATTCCACTGATTGCAACTAAATTGAATACATTGACGCATCATGAGGAAAATGTTGAAATATAGAAATCCTCCATACATGCCTCTTTTTATATTCAAAATACATAGAAGCATGTGATATTTACTGATAGAAAAACAGAAAACAACTGACATAAACATTTCGATATCTTCTGATAGAAAAAAACAAACATTAAAAAGTAGATAGATATTCTTAAATTTCTGTGCGTCACTTTCGCAAACTTCATTATTCAATAAATGTGACATGGTTTTCGTTCTAACATCGTCTTCCTGGCTAACTTTCGATTATCAACTTTTGTTGTATCAATTCTTGCCAAATCAACAGATTTCTATGTTTTCAACGAGCAGCCACCGTGCGGAAGTAAGCCGAAAAATATGTCATGCCGTGATAACCGTTGGCACTTCATCGAGAGAATCATAATCTACACGGCGACCACTACAGAATTCTAAGAAGGCACATATAGATACATGAAAGAAGGCATACGTGGATATGTTATGAATCAATTGCTCGACGTTCAATACATCAGTTGTCATTACACCATGCACTCCTGCATTTTGTGCAAAGAGCATGATCCCTGTTTCAAGAACGTAGCCACAAACCTTAATTTTAGTTGCTTCAATCAAGGATGGAGTAGAGCCATCATTGGCTTCAATAGTTCTGATTCGAAGGACGTGTTCGAGTTTGGCCCGTCTATTCCAAATTCACACGACAAATTCTTTTATAAACTTCGTAAAATCTAACCATATTTCATGATTTTACGAAGCATGATCAAATTTTATGACTGGAATGCCTGACTTCGTGATGTTCAAAATGGTGAAAACAAAGCATCTGCAGAAACATAGCTATATTCTTTCAAAAATTCGCTAACTTTCCTGAAAAATCGTGAATTTCGCAAACTTTCACAAATCGAGCCAGCCCTACCTATCATTACAACGTGTATTGCATTTAAGGTGAGACAATATTCACAGCCAACACACCATCACGAATTGCCTCGAGGAGAATTTCGTGTACCAGCACCGGTAAAGGCTTGCTCAATAAAATAGGTAGCACAAAAGATCGTTGTATTCAGGGACACAGAAAGTATATCACTGTTGGTCGACCTATTCAAACAATTCAGGACATGCAGATGTATTGAAAATCGACAAACGAATATTCTATTCAATGTGGTTTAGTTTTACTCCGACAGGCAGAGCGAGTTTCTGCAGGGAATGAGGCCAAAAAAATGCGACTTTCACAGAATAATGTGCACCCTATGTCTAAGTACGAATTCGCGCGTTTGTCGAGTTCTAGCTAGTTCCTCTTCTTGTAAGACAAGATCAAAGAAAAACACAAGGGGACGCAGATTGTACTTTTTGGCAAAAACAAAATTTTCTGTTTTCTCTTATCAACTGAATAGTACTAACCCAGAGCTATAATTTTTGACATGGAATATCTTCAGATCATGTTCATGCACCTTGTATATGAAGCTTAAACATTCAGATTTAACAAAGCCTCCAACAAGCATTTTCAGCAAACACAAGCATTTTCAGCAATTCAATCCACAATGAACCACATTCTCGCATGCATCGCCGATCAGAAGTATGATAATATACACGTAACATACAATTGATAGGAAATTACATGAAGACATTCCATGTCAAAAATTATGGCTCCAGATTTGGCAATTTTCAGTTAATAAGAGAAAACATATAAAATTTTGTTTTTTACCAAAAACTGCAATCTGCGTCCCATTGTGCTTTTTCTTTGATCGTGTCTTACATAGGGTATAGGGGGTGCATCATTCCGTAAAAGTCCATTCCCTGCAGAAACTCGCTCTGGTTGCCGGACTATTTACAAAGGACTTCGCATCGCATCTCCGAACGGTATGCAGATGTAAACTATAAAACCTCTGCAGTCGGATCATCCAGGAATCAATCGCATGGCACATGTGACTCGCAAGTAATTACCGAAGATAGAGCAGCCACAAAAATCTTTGCACAAAAGCACAGGAAGTCCCACGCAAACGCCAGCATGGCACACCCTGTCTGTCTTCTTGGGAAGACCAACGAAACTTTTGTGGGGGGACAGCACAAATGCTCAGTTTTGTGTGATGCAATATTCAAAATGAGCAGACATACAATTATAGAGCAATTTATCTTTAGAATCAGTGGTCAATGCCCTCCGAAAAATTTTCAGCTTTGTGGGATTTTCAAGATCAATAGCTTCCGATAATGCCACTCATGTCACTTAGGAGGAATTTCAAGCATTCGTGAAGAATAAGTGACTCACGAGGATGTCTACTGCTCCAGATCACTACTCCTCTACTGGTTTGGTGGAGAGAATGATACAGACTTAAGAATTACATTCATCAGCAAAATATTGATATGAAGGACGTCGACAAAGCAATCAATTCATTTTGTTTACTCAACAATACGACATTCACTGCTTCGGGAGCTGTGCCTGCAAGCTTCGTTCCTTAGAAACTCCGTGGACCCAATTGTCAGCAACTTTTAACAAAAAAAACTTGCAGAGAATCGTGTTCTGTTCAAACATAGATGGGGGTTGATCATAAGCTTCCTGCACCAGTAGAAATCACAGGACAATGTCGATGTTTATGTCCATAGTTTATGTGAATCGAGGATGAACAGGATTTGCTTTTTTACTTGTGGGAAATGAAAAAGGCACAGATTGATGCACAGGATTTGTTTACATGTGCGGATCGCAAAAAACATACTGTATTTATTGATGGGATGAATTTAATGACAGGATGAGTTTACATGTGGGAATGTAACATTTGAATGATGTCTGACTTATCTTTCAAGGCATATCATTACCTATTCATTATCTGGTCAGCCATAGTGTGTGGAACCCCGCTCGTCTGGGTTTGAGTGTTCATGCTAGGGGTCGAAAC
Source organism: Prostheceraeus crozeri (assembly GCA_907163375.1). NCBI lineage: Eukaryota > Metazoa > Platyhelminthes > Polycladida > Euryleptidae > Prostheceraeus > Prostheceraeus crozeri. The sequence continues at coordinate 24,773 of CAJQUW010000616.1, read as the reverse complement.
ACAACTAGGCGAGTACCTACTGATGACTGACGGACTGCAGCATTATGTCTTATATCCCTTAATCGGTAGCTAAAGTAGTGGTCGATGTAATGTATTTCGAATGAAAAAAAATAAAGAAATTATTTATTCCATGAAGTATTGTAGGCGGATTAAGAAACTGGCGACAACAAATTCAAGTGAAGAAATAGTATTTTCCATGAGTAGTCTTAAGCATAGTGTGTAGTTCGATTGCTTTCGGTGTAGGAGAGTGACATTGTAGTTCTATTGTTTACCTTTTTTATCTACTTTCCACTTGTCCACTATTATCATTGTCCACCATGTGTAGTCTCAGATATAGTGTAGCATTAATTTAACTTGTAATCGGTGTGGAAGTATCATTGTAGTTCTAAGTTTTGCCTGCACTTTTCCATTTTTTATCCATCGGTTTCCTACTGTCATATAGTTAAACATTTTTAATTTCCTTAACCTAAGGTGACCATTGTCCATTTTTAATTTCCCTTTCCTGAACCTATGATGGCCATTGTCTTATACTATTTCCACTATTAGCATCTGTAGTCGGTACAGTGCATTAGACGTATGTTTTGAAAGTGTGTGCGGCAGTGTTTGGAATCTATGGCATTTGTGTATTAACAGTATGATTAGCGTTCCAAGTCAGGATTTCCATTTTTACCAGATATTGGTTCAAAGCTGATCAATTTTAATTCGTTGCCACGAGAAAGATCCATTGAGTTCTTTTAAGAACTGATCAATCCACTGGCTACAGTAGCATTGCAATTGTACACTCGCAATTTAGAAGTGCATTACATTCGGATGTTTATTTGCATCTATGTGGCAATTCTACACAAGGGGTAAAGGAAATATTATGATACTGAAATGATGGCTAGTTTTACACTGGTGGAACCGGAACTTCATAAAAACAGCTCAACTCCATACGATCCAAATTTACTGTGTACATTTAATGCAATGAACAATATAATGTATGCTGACGATCTAGCTGTGATAACGAAAGACGAGGTGGAGCTACAAGATCAACTGGAAAAGTGGGCGCGGAATTTCCAAAGGCATGGTCTGCGCATCAATTTGGATAAGACGGATGGGTCGGAAAGGAGCCAAAGGACATAAGTGTTGAGGTGCAAGGAATTCAGCTAAAGCAGACAAAGGGTTTCAAGTACTTGGGAGGTGTGGTGGCGGAAGATGGGCGGAGCGAAATGGAAGTGAATATGAGAATTAGAGCAGGGGTCGGAGTCTATCAGAAAGTAGACAGAAGGATCAGCAAAGATATCAGACGGAAAGTGTTAGAGGTGTGTGTAATTCCGGCAGTCACATATGGTCTGGAAACATTGGCGCTCACCAAAGATCAGCAAGATAGACTGCAAGTGTGCGAGAACAATTGGCTGAGGAGATTGTGTGGAGTGAAGTTGGTTGACAGAAGAAAACTTGCAGAAATGAGACTCGAAGTCGGACTGAAACGAACGATGACAGAAGATTGTGGGAAAGAGAATATATAGGGCCGGACATGTGGCAAGGATGAGTGAGCAGAGTCTACCCAGGCGAATGGAGCAAGAAATGAGTGTGCGAAGAAGAGGAAGACCGAGAATTCGTTGGAGTGACTGTGTCAAAAGAGATTTCCATAAGGCGGAGGAAGATTGGAGAAGTTGGAGAAGCGACGCAGAAGACAGAGTCGTATGGCGCAGAACTGTGCACAATGTGGTTGAAGTATAGAGCGGCTGACATTTTACGAGTACTTGACTGTGTTTCCTGATATCGTTTCATGTGGTGTTACCCTGGTTTGTGGACTGTAGCTAGTTTGTGCTTCCATGAATTTTATGATGTACATGAACTGTCTCCTTTTTATCTTGTTTGTATGAATCCCCCCTACCCCATTTATATGGGAGAAAGGGGTTGTTAAAATAACTAAAAAATTTAATGGGGTGTCAACGCTCTGGATCGTCAAATTCCAGACTTGTCCAAACTTCAGCATCTCTCAACAGATTATGCTCCGAAGCATCGAAACTACTCAAGTCGCAATTTTGTCTCATCATAATCTTATTCTTCCTAAATACGACTGGTAGAAACTTCAGACTGTCAGAACATACTGACAATTTACAGGCAGAAACTAAGATCGCACTAATGGAGCACTTGAAAGCCCTGCTTAAAAATTCATCAGTAATATTCAAAAATTTCCTAAGTAATGCCATGGGGACATCTCATATAAACAAGCAGCTAAAAATATTAATATTTGTGCAAGTGATCAAAATTCACAATGGGGCTGTTCATTAACCAAAATTCTGCCGACAGAAAATTTAACCGATTAAATATTCTGCCGGCAGAATATTCAGCCGATAAATGAACGACTGTATAACACCGAAATTGGCAGAATATTCAGTCGGTTTCGGTATTATAGCGTCGTTCATTAAGTCGGCAGAATATTAAATCGGTTTAAGTTTCTGTCGGCAGAATTTTAGTTAATGAACAGCCCCAATATATGAGACCACACAAGATTCACAATTGTAGCTTTAGATGCAATAACACTCTAAATTACGCAGAGGAAATCGATTTATGCAACAGCCGTGAAGCTATTTTTCGGCACTCATTGCCCAAACCAATAATTGAGCGAATTGAAATTAATCCGTCCAATGTTGTTAACGGCTGACTTGTCCTACCCATTACACCTCAATTTCTATGTTGCACCCCTTCCATCTAAGCTCATTCAGTTGCAATACCAAATAGAAATATGTTTTGCGATAACTAAGTTCCCCTCTTCTATGTACACAAAATGGCCTGTAGCGGATAGCTCGACACACTCTTTTAATGCCCTTCTCATGCACAAAGACAGAAAATGGTCCTTTCTTGATAGAATCATGCAAGTTTTTCTGCGATAGTCATATCATCCGCCATGAAAACTTTGGTTAAGTTTATGAAGTACCTTCAAATATTTTGCAGCATTCATGCTGCAGAAGGGACATGTTTGGGTGCATTTTGCCCTTGTCCAAAGCTAGAATCCGAAAAAATACCTGTGGGTCACATGTCCAAGAGTTAGTCGATCATAGAGTAAATACATGCGCTGACATGTTCAGAAACCCTCTGTACACAAAAGATTCAGTCTTTTGCAGAGATTTCAATCATGCGGTCCAAAAACTATTTGATCAAACTCCAAAAAGCCAAATTTTGCAAAGCAGTCCTATGTACCTAAATGTTTGCATACATAGCCTACCCAGCACAAAACCTATCTGATTTACCGATTTACCTAATTCTCTTGTGTCTTGCATGCATGGTCTTATAGCTAGTGATGAAAATTTTCCGGAAAATTTTGAATCAAAATTTTCCATGGAAAATTTTGGAAAATATTGGAAAATTTTGGAAAATATTGGAAAATATTGGAAAATATTGGAAAATATTGGTAAAAATCGGAAAATTTTGGAAATTTTGAAAATTCTGATTTTTTGTGATAGGCCATGCTTTGACCGCTTCCACAGCCGAGGCAGCTACACACCAATAGAATGGGTCTATAAAACTGGTGAGTTTGATCATTATTTTGAATAAAACGATTTTGAAAAATGAAGAAATTTGAATTTTGTGATATAATGTTTACGTTTTCTATCACAGCTGAGGCATAGACACATCAATAGAATTGTTCTAAAAATCTTGATTTCATCATATCATTTCGATTAAAATAATCGTAGCAATACGAATCCTGTCCGCGGATTTTCGAGCATTCCTTTGCCAGCAGTTGCTTGTGGCAATTTGTTGCCATTTTTAATATTATAACACAGACATCTTTTGGGACAACGTGAATTTTTTCCTTTACATAGAGGTATAATTTCAAGCATTGTGAAAGATCTGGAGCAAAAATAATTTACTTTATTTGGGAGTTTGTTTATGGCTTGAAAGCTAAGCTTTATTATGCAGCCTTGATTGCATTGGCAATGATACAAATTCTCCATATGTTGATGAACATGTGGAGCACAAGCACACAGTTCAACACAGCATTATACATGAGCGACCATATATTGGAAGATATATAAAGACTGTAGACTCGTGAGACATTTGGAAACTAAAGATATCTTTGATGATTAGAAGTATATCTACGTATATGATAGCTTCTAACTTCTGGAGTATTGTCCGATATCTTCGTGGAGGACAAACTACACATTCCATTTCCAGCTGGTTCAGATAGTTCCCAATCGATTTCAAATCTAATTAAATGAATTTCAGACTTTTCCAGATGAATTGGAGATTCTCCAGTTGAATCTAAGATCCTTTCAAAGTTGAGTTTCCGACAGATATCTGAAATTCAATTAGAGAAATCTGAAATCCATTTAATGTCTGATATTCAGTTGGAAAGATCTGAAATAGACATGGAGGGTGCAGTTGGTTCCAAAAGTTGAAATGCAGGGATGATAGAGAAGTTTTCGGTCTTTGAATATTACATAGTCTTTTCAAACGACTGCAACAAGTCTCCAAAACAATGGCAAAAACGTCAATCACCGAAAAAAAATTTCAAAATTTTCCATTGGAAAATTTTCCATTTGCATCACTACTTATAGCCCAATTTCCTTTTTTAAAACATTTGAGACCTTGTGCCACATTTTGAAATCAAATCCAGCAAAAGTGGTTCGTTTTTTTGTCCACTCAAAAAAGATTCTCGAAATTTTCAGATTTCTTTTGGTCACATTGGTGCCATGTAGGAAAACGTGATGGTCTCAACTCAAGTTCATTGAATGAACTCAAAACTAACGGATTGCTGATGTGTTACTACTCTACATAGGCTACATAATTACACGGCCTGCTTAATCAACACGATTCTAAATTCAGATTTCGAAACTGTTTTCAACTATTACACTAAGATTCAGCAACAATTGGCAAGAACTGAAAACAGCATGAACTTAGAGATCTGGAACTGTTCTTCAGGATGCATTAAATTGGAACTCAAAAAGAATGAAGACATGAATGAAGCCTACTAAGTATCCTAATAAAGCGGAATTAATTAGGCTGGTTATCAAGATTCAAGAAAATTCATTAAACGCAGTATGATGCAAAAGTCGTCACGTAAACGAAAAAACCGGAAAATCGTGCAAAAGCGGGTTTTGAATGCATTAATTTACCGTATTTGTATTAGACTAATTTCGTATAAAAACGGAAAGGCCGGAAATTGTGATCCATCGTCACATCAATTTAATTCTGGCTCATATGTGAATTAGAAACCCTGTGGGAACGCATCTTGCTAATATCAACAGATTATCTGGCTAGGTAGCGATTTTGTGGATAATTTTTATAAAGGTTCATTTTCGTGCAAAAACTATCTCCGCATGTGAAAATGGTCATAATTTATCCAAAAACATGTGTAAAATTGAAAAACGACAGGTGGCGAAAAAGTTGCTATAATTAGTTGTTAGATATTTGTTTACTAATGCGAGCTGATTTTTCGCCAACCGGCGAAATCGTGGATATTGTAGCAACTAATTAGTGGTAAGTAGTATGTTCGTATATTACCTTCACATGAAAATATATTGTATACTCAGTCTGATCTGATAAAAAGGGATCTTTTTTAATTCACGAAGGCATAAACTAAAAAAAATATTTATCTTCCTTAAATGTCGCAGTAAATACTATGATATTATTCAAATATTTGTCATTGTTGTAAATTTCTGAATGTCAAGAGATGTTATGAAAATTGATATATGCGGATTCTCTATATTCTTATCATTATCAGAGAATGATAGTCTGCACATATTTCTTATATAGATTAGCCATATGTGGGGGATGGTGAGAAGGTGAGGGAGAAAATAGAGCCTCGGCTGTAGAGGCGGATTACTAAAGAAAATAAGAGAGAAAGTCAAAAGTAAAAGGTGACATATAGAGCGCGAATTGTCGCCGGCGAAGTTCGCCAGCGAATATCCCGCAAATATGACTGAACTGTAGCATGATATTCTGCAGCTGGCATCCGCCAGTTTTTCGCAAGATTCGTTCCCACAGGGAATGATACCGGTATTTAATAATTAAGGAAATATTTATTAGCAAATATCATATTTTCCAGCAGGAAGCCCACTATAAATTTTTGTAGCAAATAAAATAGCAAAATGACCACTTTTCATCGCAAATTGTACTTAAATAATTTTGAATGCAAACCAAGGCCTTTCTGTAGGAACAACCTACCGTCATCAGGGAAACAATCTAACTGAAGGGTACATGCACATATAAATTTCTACTAAATATCAAGCTATAGAGTACTAAAACCTAGATAAATACTGATGGTGGTATACTGATCACCATGTACACTTGAATTCATAAAATATGTGATCAGTATACCACATACATCGGTGAGACAACACGACATCTAGGTAGAAGATTTCATGAACATGTGTCAAGACCTGGTCCAATTTTCGACCATTTGCTTGAATGTTTAATACCTGCAGCAGACGTGAAATCATGAACAATGTTTCGATCATTTACAAAACTCATTTTGTTCGTATTTCCGAGGCCCTCTTCATAAAGAAGAGGTCCCCAATTTTGAACAGTCAACTTTTTCATTCAGGCTCTTCATTTTATCTTTCTGTTTTCTGATGTCTCTTCTTTTTTGCCTTTAGTAGTTATATCATTTCTTTGGTGTTTTTAACATAGTCTTTGCTGACTATAGATTTATCTAGGTTTTATAGTACTCTATAGCTTGATAATTTTGAATATCTTTTGTAGAAATTTATGTGCATGTACCCTTCAGTTAGATTGTTTCCCTGATGACGGTAGGTTGTTCCTACAGAAAGGCCTTGGTTTGCATTCAAAATTATTTAAGTACAATTTGCGATGAAAAGTGGTCATTTTGCTATTTTATTTGCTACAAATATTATATTGATAAGATATTTTAATATTGGATGGCGTGTTGCGGTGCGGTAGCCATAGAGTATTACGGTAGTATGCACTCGAAACATTGCCATCAACAATTCCCAAATTATTCGTACATGACGCTATATTGCCCATCACTTACTCATAACAAGAGAAACTCATGACAAAACCAAAGGGGAATTTGTAAGAAAGATTTATTCTACAAAAATAGAAGCATCAAAGTCCGAACCAGCGGACTCAGGAGACATGAGAATCCGTATCTGGTGTCTTTGGAGGCGCCTTATAAAAAGGGTCTTTTAGCAACATCGCTTCTTCAAGCTTTTTGTACACAGCTGCATCCTCTGACACTTGATTTCCCTGAAACAAAAGAAATGCCGTGTTGACTAAATGCTGTATGAATGCAATTACAAAAATATTCACTGGTTCATAACAAGATTCTCGAAGAATTGATTGCCATTTATAATCTTATATGAAAACTGCCACAAATAATGATTGCACTTTCATTGAATGGCGAAGCCTTTCGTCTGTCGATGACACCAGAAAGCATGACTGATCGCTATGTTTTGTGTCTCTGCATTTAGATTGTGACGATAAACTGTCGTTATTCCATGTCAGTTTGTGTTCATTTCACTTAGTCATAGAAACAATATTGAAATACTTTACCACGGTCTAAGACACAATGACAATCCCTATGTTTGCATAAATTAAAGGTCAGGTACCTAGTTACAGGGTTTCAAAATACGCAACTTAATGCTACATGTATGTAATGACTTTGTACAAAACTACTATTAATTGTAGATACCAAGCAAACCGAAATGCATGCTCGAAATCCTTGTGCTTTCTGAAAGTCTACATCTGATGACGAATTCTCCGCATACGCTGGCGGATCTGAAAGATCAAACTCTTTTGATAAGTAAGTGGAAAGCACTATTCATTTATGTGTAAGTCCTAGCGGACATTATTTATTGATAATGCTGTGGTCACTGACATTGTGTGAGGACTGACAGAAGGTGGACGTCATCAAGCCCGTAATTGCCAGTACTCCTGAGAGCCTGCACGCATGTGGCAATTGGCTGAGGAATTTTGAGAATAACTCAGGGGCAGACGAAGTGGAGGATAGTGCAAGGATCACGGCTGGATGCAAGAGACAAATCTCTAGATGATGAGAGCTGCATACATTTTTCGGCAGCTTCAGTCTGCACATAAAAATCAAAATGGCACAAATGCCATTACTAAAGCAAGAAAATACGATTTTACGACTGCTGCATTTCTGAGACTTGCCTGACTGTAAATCAAATGAGTGGTTGTGTTGAAATGAAGATGAAATACGTTTCTTGTGGAAGACGATTGAGAGCAATGGGTATCCAACTAATTTCCTGGACAAATATTTGACAGACAATCAACATAAAAGAGTGGAAGGCCCCGAGAAAAAGAAAGTATGGATTAAGATTCCTTATCTTGGTGAGCCCTCAATTCTGCACAAGAGTAGACTCAAAGCTGCAGTTGAAAATGCTTTTCCCGTTGCCCAAATAATAGCCATGTATACCATGGTTCCTGCTCTGAGAAAGTCGCCTACAGATCCTATTCCCGTATCAGCCATCAAATGTGATTTACAAATTTTCCTGTAATTGTGGAGACAATTACATCGGCAGAACGAGAAGACGATTGGGAGACAGAATCAAGGAACATGTCCCAAAGTGGTATGTTGACGGCAAGAAGAAGGCAGGTGTGTCAGCAATTACGAGACATTTAGTTTCCTGCTCCGTTTCGCCAACTGATCCCAGGTAATCATTTGAAGTTGTCAAAAGAGTGAGAATCTTCAGAGAACTGCAGATATTGGAGGCTTTGCTCATCAAGAGAGAAAGGCCAAGACTGTGCACCCAGAAGGATTATTTGATTTCTTTGTGCCTTGACTTTTAGCTTTCATTGTCTTTATTGCATTTATTTCTATTTTCTAAGTTTTCGATAACTTATTAGCTTTTGGCTTCTAAGATTGCATGATCTTATTTCTTAAATATTAATGAGTAGAGTGGTAGACACCGGTAGAATGTAGATCTTTGTAAATCGCATGACATGATTGTAGACACGTACATGACGTATGTGAATTCGCTTAACATCATTCCATCTCTCTTTGTTAGTTCATTGCTATGTACATCCTTGAAGAGAATGGTCGAAAATGTTCGGGTGAATTTTCTCTAAAATTCGAGTTAAATTTTGAAATGATGCGTCTTGCGGCTGTTAGCACCATCGGATTACCAAATCATTATAGGCCTATAAATCGACACCTCCAAATTCGAACGTAGAAATGTCGATAACATACTGTTAGTAAGTTACCTATGTCGTATTTACCTTGATCAATATTTTCATCAGGCCTGTACCATTCGGCTTGTTTTGCGTCAAATGATTCGTTTGGAAATTTACAGCTCGTAGAATGGCTTCAAATCCGCGTTCAGAGATTCGATTTCCTGAAAGACAAACCAATGACGATTCCAGTAAGGAATGAGATAACACCGTGAACTCACTCGACAGGTTGAGAAGAATGAGAACGAAATTTCCAGTGATTTGAAGTTGTCCGGGAGCAATCGTCTCCGCGCGTTCTAGCAGAGGATTTCGGGATTCAGGCGATTCTGCAGTTGGCTGTGAATGACAAGGACAATGATTAGGACTTAGTCAATTATGATAAGGATAGACAATTAGCTGCACAGTCAAGTGTATAGAGTGAATAGCAATGATAATAATCCAGGACAGAGGAGCTCCGAACTTGCTGAGCATGGTCTGCATCCAGGGAGTCAACCGTTTGAATTTGATGAAAACCGCTCGCTAACCGGCATTTATACAGACTTTAAAACAGTTGATTGCCAAATATTTGGACAACCAAGAAAAAAACAAGACAAAAGGATATAAAAGAGCAGGTTTATTGAGCAATGATTTACTCTGAAATTTTAAGCATCCCATGTTCTCAATCAGCAAGCGCTTGAACAGCAAGTAAGTGTTATAAGCAGCATCAGAAGTAGCTGATATTTGCATATATAAATTGGCAAATTTCAAAGCATGAAAGCATTAGACATGGAAATCGAGATTTGATAATCCTCACAGAACAAAATTCACTCAATCTTTAGATATCAGGTATATCAGATATAGCGGCTGTAAAAGATTTAATTTGACAATCAAATAGACATAAATTCTACTGGAATTCATGGCAAGAAAGTGAAGAACACTAAGAATTCATGCTTCTGTAGTCCTTTGCTTATAGGATAATTGGTGGGAAACTAGGATTTGCCGTCTCCTTTGAAGCTTTCTCCATGTTTTTACTTGAAAATTTCTTACGAGGTTCGATGTCCTAAAATGCACGATAACAACGATTTCTAGCATTCTCAGCCCATTTTGATATTAACTATCCTTGTTTTGTATCTTATCAATGATTTCCTTTCAAGGATGAAAATCAAGTTTAATCCTGTTTTCAAAGCTCTTAGTTTAAAACAAGAATTTCCGTTTATTGACCTAGCTATTGAAGTTTTTTTTGGGAGTTGTCAAGTCTTCGATCGATAATTCTTAAAATTATTGATACATACATAAACCCGCAAACATATTTCATTCTGTACTGTGGAGGTTGGTTGCATCATTCATTCTCACTCTCCCACTCAGGATGCAACTCAATGCCAATATTGATGACAGATGTCTTTGTTCAGCAAGCTTGGAGTCCAACTTTCCTGCAATAGAATGGGCAGAGAATACCATCACCAGCAGGGAGGGGAGGGATGTGAGAAGACAGGTGTAAACAAACCAACCTTTCTTCTTGATCCTTGTGCACTAGTCTGTTGAAAGATGCAGTGTTTGAATTACACATGACAGGTGAAAGATTTGATTTTACAATACCAATTCACCCCATCAACAGCGACGTGATGCAAAAACCAACTGCTACGTAAAAACAAATAGTCAAGGAATCCTATATTTTCGTGCTTTAAGACAAAAGCTGATAGGCACTGACACTTTTCTTGACAGAGGTATCTTCAGAGCATCTCCGAAAGAGTCTATACTTACTGGATACTAGAATAAAGAGAATATGAGTACACTATAGAAGATAGAGAATAGCTTGAAAATAACTTAGAAGCAATGCATTATTACATGTGATACTTCGATGATAGAATAGCAATCATATATGTCCACCTGGTTCATTTATCGAATAATCGAAGCAATTTATTCTAATGTTTCACGTGATTTATTCTAAAATCGTAGCAGTTGACGAAGGGTTATTCATGCTCCAAACGGGATGGAAATGAAATAAAAGCATTAATTAATTTTGAGAAGCGCAGAATGGTTATATTTGGCTGGATTTCAGATGAGAAGCAAAGCATTCTGAGCGCTGAAGTTTTGGCTGGCTTGAGAAGGAAGCGTTGAGCTCACTGACTGGCCGCATGAGAATCGGAGAATTCAGAATAAGGCCATCAACATTTATAACGCAGTGAATCTTTCTTTGCCATCGGAAAATGCAATTTTTCAGGCATCGTACTTTGTCCATGAATTTTGAAGCATTCTTATTAAAATCCAAGTATACACATAAAAAAGAAATAAGATCAAGTTTCCTACACATTTTTGTCAAAGTGAAGAAAAAATACTTCAAGATCTAGGAGGCAGAATGGCAACAGGCCGCGCTTCCGCACGTTGGTCTGGAAGGTTCATGGTTCGAATCTGTCCACCTCGGTATGTGCTGAGATGCAGCTCTCAGTAGAGATTTTCAACCCTAGCTTGGCGAGAGCTGTATAAAAGCATCCCTGGTCAATATCGTTCTCTTAGAAAAATGTCCAGAAACTCGATTTTGAAAACTGCCCCACGAAAGAATGTAGGAATAGGGAAATGTACCTCGAAATAAAAATGAGATAACAGAAACGTTCTTAGCAACATCTAAAACCTATGTAGCCGTCAAAGTAAGCTTGCCTCTCCTGAAAGCCACGCAAATCTTTATATTTGAGACATGTCAGAACGTGACACAAGAACCATTCGCCTGGCTATTATTGACAAAAAAGATCTGCAGAAAAATGAGTGGATCAGAAAATACTAATGGTCGGACAGTCAAGATAGCCCAACCATCACTTGCTCACTTCATAGTCACTTGCTGACTAAAAGAATTAGCAACACACCAGTTTAAAGTGGTCTGATTCTGATGTTGATGACGATATATAATTAGATGCATTGATTAGAGTATGAGATTTTATTATATGACTTCTTTGTCATAATTTAGACTACAAACAGTGCAATATCATTAAGATTTCTGGTAACGATTGATAATTATGCGCATATCCTTGCTTTTTTAGCTCAATGGACGATTATGCACTGCATTTAGTCATTATTTTCTCATTTTCTTGCTACCAGAGATGCAGCGTTTATTAGAGAAAATACAGCATTGAGAAAGTGACGGGCTAGCTTCGAGGTCACTCGCGCTTACTTTCAGGGTAAAACAACATTGAGAGACAACTATTTCCGACAAAAATATTGATAGATACACAACTTTCAGATGCTGCTATGAGCGCTACTGTTGCTTAGTTTTTCTTCCGAGTACTTCTTCAATGGACAGTTTCAGCAAGACAAGCGTATGCGAGGACCATCTTGACTTGACAATCATAGTTCCATGGTGCAACCTGTCCATTCTGGAAAGCAGTGACTACCTTTGAGAAAGCACTGACTTCCTACAAGAGAAGTATTTTCAAGGAAAAGTGGAGGACGAAGAAACTGAGTTCCTTAAATAAGTCGTTGGCCGGATGACACTTGGACACTTTGCTTGCGAAGGGGATTCCCCATTCTGTGACATTTTGAGACAGGCGTTTTAGTCAGTAGTGAGTTTCAATTTCCTTGTGCTAGAATTGTATTTTAATGTCTACTGTGTGTGGAGATCAGCAGCATCAATTCACATTCACCGATACTATATTCACCATGGAAATATATATTCACACAAAATTATAATAAATTGATTGAAGGAGCTAATATAAAGATGAACAATTTGAGGAGGATATCTTTAATCAGATGTCTGATAAGTCATCAATCAAATTAGAGTGTAGAACTTATCCGTCGCATCGCGTCGCTGTGGTTTCATCGGGGATTGGTCAGGGTGAAGGTTTGAGAGTGTGAAGGTGTTACACAAACCCACCTGTCTCCTGGATCCATGTCCGATGTTCTGTTGAAGTTTGAATGTCAAGATTAGAGGGAATTTCTGAATAAACAATTCATCCAAAACAAATTCTCAAAACTTACTGTTTATTCATAGAATATTTTTAAAACCACAGCCGTTATCATCATATAAGTTCGAACCACAGAAATCCGACTTTTGTTTTGTCCAAGTAAGCAGGACAAGAACTGCGTGTCGAAGGTTATTTCTGATGTTCTTTTGAGTAGAGAATAAGGTCAAAAGAGAAACCAAATGCAGTGTTTGAATGTTTTTATGTCAAGGTAAAAAACAGGGTAATTGGTCGCTTCATTTGTTGCTTTAAAACTAAACTTGAGAACATCACAAGTCCTAGACGGATCGAAGACAACTTAAAGATGCAAATCTCACAGTAACAGCTCCGGCGCGCATTAAAGTAAACGATGTAGGGTACGAAGCTAATCCTGCTCTTGATTTTGAACCAATTTCTGGTGACATTTGCTTTACGAATCATTAAGAATAGTCATTGCTAAATGTGAATAAAGACCCGAGTTTGAATTCCACATGTTGCGAGAATTTGCGCTACCCTGCGGAACATAGAGTAAGTATATTAGGTAGGGTAGCAATTCAGCATATATTAAATCCCCAATATGCACACAGTTTCGATTTTACTAAATGAACTCGAGGTGAATACAGTTGGAATTGTTTCCAAATGTGAGATATGCACATTTATGAAGTTTTGAAGAAATTACAACGGAATTGACCGATCATGACAGTGTAATGCTGAAGGAAAAGATATTACACACAAAAATATAAATGTACACATCCTCCGTGTCATGACAGCCTTGCAGAGTTTGTTTGTCAAATTAAGAATTCGATGACCTGCTGTTGCTTTCATGCTGAACCTCAAGAAAATCTTCTTGAGCGTGATCCTATCATAAGCAACCTGCCACTGGTGGAGCAAAATTACATTATGAAAGACTATGATTTCAATTAACTTAAAAGGATGTAAATGGTTCCACATCACTATGCAGTTTTAAGAAATGAAACATAAACATACTAAATCATAAAATCATGACGATGAAAATTGAATTAAAAATATGAAGTTTCAGCCATGATTTTTCATGAAGACTTCCAATATAATGCCGTTCATCAGATTTCCATGATCATCAGCATAATTTCCGCTTAGCTACGATGCTTGTTAGTAAATATTCATCCCTTTTGATATCCAACTTGTTTCATACTACTTATAAAGGGGCGTCATGTCGGTAGTATATAAATTGACAAAAATTTAGCTTTTTGAAAACTGCTCAAATAATTTTTTGGACCGCAGGAACGTTATCTCGGCTAAGACTGAATCTTTTGATATAAAAATTTTCACTGTATACAGATACATTTTTGAGTCGACACTCTAACTACATATACTTACTCTATGCTGCGGAATGAGGAGTGTGCCATACTTAGCAACAGCCACTATAAGCAACCATTCTTAAGGAAAATCCCATCATAGCAACGTGTGATCACGGCGTAATATTGCCTTCATTTCACATCACTGTTGGTTCGGGTCCTTTAATGATGTATAGTCGGATTTCCATGGTTCGAACTACTAGAACACAACCAGGCAGCGAAGTGCATATAAAAACAACAAGTATCAAAGAGGATAATGATTTATCATGCATTGAATTACAACATATTCTGCATACTACTGAATTTGAGATGAAAGTAAAATGTAAGTTATCACAAAAATTCCTGTGGAATGTAACTGGTAAAAAGCTGCGTGGTGGAAATGTTAACTCCACATTGTTAGAGAAACGTGAAACTATTTCTACACCACAGGCGACGAAATCGCTAGCTAGAAGTTTCCAACAGCTGAATCATACTCACCTCTGCAACTTCTAACTGTGCTGAATTCTTTCCTGCTTTCCCTCCTTTCGTCTTTGATTTCACTGCACTCTTTGATGAATCGCTCGAGGCGGCAGCTGTAGAGGAAATACTGTCATAAATCTCATGAAGCATCTTATGTTCAGGATTTCAATATCTGACAAACATTCATCTTCACTCTTATACAACAGACATTTCTAACATGAGCTTTTCACAGATACTATGTCGCCAAACACGAGGAATTCCTTGATCAACTTAAAGCACCTTCAATCAACTCTCAATTATCACTATTCTCAAGTTGATCATTTTCGTCATGTCTCAAATAGTCTTGATAAACTGGAAATCATTCAAGTTAATTCTGATGACCCCTTTTTCTCCTCCTTTGACTAGCCCTGACCACCGATCGAGAACAAATGAGTACGGACCGATTGGAGATCACTACAGACTTTAAATTCACATTTACTTGATACCTGATTACAAAAGAATTCAGGAATTAGCGCAGATGCGGGCAAAAGAAACAAAATCCATAGAAGTCACACTATCTTAAGGGAAAATCTTAATCAATATGAAGATACTTCCTGGATATAAATGTACAGCATCAAATTGGATTTTTAACGAAAGATAGCTTAGCTACTCGATAATGTCTGCAAGCATTCGTCAATAATTATATCGTCAGGTGTAATGTACAAATGGGAAAAGTTTTCATCAAAGAAACTAAAAATCCTTAAGCAGTGTTGGGCACGAGTATGAATTTTTCAATGATCGTTAGCAAACCTCATAATCGACTATTCCATTGAAACTTTGCTAATACACCGTTGCTCATACAATTAAGGTAATATTGGCTGCCTCTGGATGATATAACTATTTAAAGCTCGTGAATAACATAAATAACTAATCTTTGTCAAAGCTCGTTTACATTGATAGCCGCTTCAAATTTCCAAATCTGTAATTTATTTTATCAAGTATGCCAGATTATCACATAGTTGTAGAATCGTATTTCAGAATCCCTACTAATTTGATAAAATTTGTTCCAGGGGAAAATCTTGGTGTAGAGGATTCTATCGCGGATATCTATGGTCCTAATAATCTTGCATACTTTATAACGAATAGAGGATAGCTATACGATTCTCTGACATAGCTCGTGAAATTATTTGATATATCCCTCGGGATTCATTAAATAGTTGCCTTCGCTATATCCCAGAGCATCGCATAGCCATCCTTTATCCATTACATAAAGCAGTATACCTTATCTTACAGAACATCCTCTTATTTTTTCTTCAGTACATAATAGGACAAACAAGATGATCAATTCGTTAGTGTTTTTGAAGTACTGTTTCCCTTCTTATAAGCGGAGCGTGTAATTCACACAGATATTATGGAATGATTGAAAATTAGATATTTGATTCAGAATTCAATTGTTGAATAGTGCCATGTATATCTATAAATTATAATTTAAATGAAATCAACACAAAATCAAGTCAATCTATAAAACTAAAAAATGAGCTGATAAATCCAACATAAAACAGAAAATCATCAACGCAATGATATTTTCAAGCATAACATTTTATCCTTGAGGTTTCAACTTATATGAACCATTTAAGCGTCCTTCTTTTATCACAATGCACAACAATACAATCGCGGGAAATTACGATTGATCAATGGTTTGCTGTTTCCAGTGCGTGAATTACATTGCGTTGCACGGCAATCACAGTCATCTTGCAACATAGCAATCGGGAAGTAAATTTCATGCGTCTATGACGGGACGCAGATCTCCGTAAACAATGGAACAACGACATTCTGTTGGTCTTGTTGAAATGATGGCATTTGTTTTAAGCAACCTGTCATTTCGGCACGCCTAACCGTGCCGTAATTTTTCACTATGCAAAGCACTGATAGCTTGTACATTATCTCCGACAACTTATACACCTTTACATGCACTTGAAGTCATTTGCTAATGCAGACATCGAAAAGTCCTTTTGAATGTGTCCAAGACACAGATTTAATACTGATTCAAACAGAAAAAAAGAAATTTGAGGATTGCTCTGAATTCCTTCAAAATGCTCGATCGCCACGATTTCTGATTCGAAGAACATTGCGCGAAGCGCATGAAAAAACGTTCACAAACTTCTCTGTAGAACTTGACATCGTCTGTGTCTCTTTGCTGTGTGATCCGGTAGATAACAGTCACTGAAACTTTGCACAATGTGACGTGTTTAATGTTGAACTGGCTGTTCATT
Organism: Prostheceraeus crozeri; assembly: GCA_907163375.1. NCBI lineage: Eukaryota > Metazoa > Platyhelminthes > Polycladida > Euryleptidae > Prostheceraeus > Prostheceraeus crozeri. The sequence continues at coordinate 7,679 of CAJQUW010000616.1, read as the reverse complement.
GTTCGATTGCTATGGCATTTAGTCAGCAGATTGTGCCATTTCATTAACGTTACATGTTCCAATGTTTCCCTTCTAGTCAAACAGAAGAAGAGACGACCTGTCTAATTCTGTGGTCCAAGATGTCCACGACTATGAAGTGATACAGATTTAAATTCATGCAAATCCACACAGGTAAGAATGGTCCATTAATTGCACTTTCAATATAGCAACATGAAACGTTTATCTATGAAGTTCAATAAGGTATTGAGATTTTCGTTTTGGAATTGTGGATTCTTCTGTCGGGGTCGCAGACGAATCCTTGCCTTTCACAGCGTGATAAACGAAAGCGAGATGGAATCACTCTTGTAGCGCATGATCGGAATACTCATCGTTGAATCATTCGCATTATTGCACATGTCGACGAAGCACACATCAATTCATGGAATCTTTTGTAATCTTTTTCAATAGCATTTGTAGTCACAAACATACGAAGGTGAACAGCGAAAATGACGGAGATCATGAAAGATTCGAGCTTACTGTCAAGACAGTCAGTCTTGTATTATAAATTGCTATCCAATATCGCTACAACGCAATCATGAGTAGACAGCAAAGATTAAAGTCTATCTGACGAATAGACGAAAAGCAGTCTACACAGCCCTGACTGATACTAGGAGATTTCGATTCATCTGCTGTGATCACAGAGATAAATTGCTTTGTCTGCGTATTCAGCACTGATGGTCACGGCCAGAACAAGTCTCGAGGGGCAAGAACAATTTTCCATTGAACGTTGTGTAAATTCAAGCCTGAATTCTGTCAAGCCAGATAGATAACACCACATAAAATGTACACAGTCAGTGAACTTAGATCGTGAAGAGTCGAACAGTGTGAATAATATTTCCATTTGACGAATTTATCACTAAGAAAAATTGAGTCAAAGATACGTACTTTACACTTGACAGGCCTGCATTCTGACCTCTGAGGTTCATGTGTTCGCTGATACGAGATGCTTCTGCAATGCGCGCGCTTGGCCAATCACGCAAGCCAAAGAGAGACGAATATCTATGTCAATTTCTTTCGCTTGGTAACATTGCATGCAATGGCTGGGATAGGATTCTGTCCGCGCTCTAGACTAACCCACACGCAAATGAATCTATCTGTACGGCTGTGCCTGATAAAACCAGATTTCTATTCATCCCCTGTGACTGATGCTATTGAAAATCAATGAAAATCAGTCATCTTAATGTGAAACTCAGTTCGGTCAAAAACGCCCATTCATTCACATGGGAGGAAGAAGGACTCCCGTTTCTTTGGAAATATTTTCCAAGGCCGTTTGTGAACTGCTGAAGATCTTATGTCTAGAATTTACATTTTATTTCCTCTTTCCGGTCGAACTTCACTTCTGTAAATCTCACATGTCAGTTCATCATATCATATCATATTCTACTCATATTATATCGGTTTCAGACTTTCTGTAATTTGTAGAATTATTTCTCTTTAAAGTGAAGTGAAGAAGTAATACCAATGTACGCTTTAGGAGACTTGAAAAGCACAAAAACTAATAAATGATGAGCACGATCTAACAAGAATGCGAGTCGGCCTTCAAAAGACATCTCATTGAAACGGAAGATCAGTATTTTTTGGTACGAAAAGTAATTTCCTAAACATTAATTTCTATTTTCAATTCTTCAGAAAACTGATAAACGTCACAGAGTGCATAGGGACATGGTTGTGTTCAAGACTCCGATCGACATATTCAAGCATGATCACTAGACAGAATCTTACTCTCACCTGTGCCACAACAACCTCTTCTTTGCTTAGCAACTAACAAGCAAGCTTACACAAAATCGAACAATCATCAGTTGTCATTTGTATTGCAGCAAAACGCAGTGTATGAGACAATTCAAGCGGAAAGTTTTATGTTACTGGAGATATCAACGGAGTATCATCTTTTTCAACATGATTCTACAAGCTAATTTTTTTGTTTTCACAGGTAACCTCGCTTATCGATAGATTTATTAAATCTCTAATTGATATAAACGCCTGTGGGAAGATGAATGGTTTAACGTCACTACTCCGCATAATGGGGGCTTTGATGGTGCTGACATTGTCAGACTTCAATTTGGAGCGTTCTGATCTTTTAGTCCGGAACCTGACGACTTCCAATGACACTTTCGGGGCTCGACCTCTAGACCAGAAGATCACTAGGCTAAGCACTTAACCACTGTGGGAAGCGTTTCAATATCGGATTTTGTTAAATTTCGAAAACTGGGAAGATTCGACAATGAAAATGATGACGAGCACTGTCTGTTTATGCCAATCAGAGGCGTGTACAGATTCGTAAACTTGTCAATAGAGAGAATTGCTCTAGTCCGGGAGCTAGTGCGAAGCTGTACAGGGAGCGAGTTCGTATCTGAAACTTTCACATGGCATTGAACACTAGCATATCTACAAAACTGCTCGTCTGATGGATTAGATCGCTTGACTTTCATAAGCAGCTTGGAAGCACATACAAGGGAGAAATTGTGACATACAGTATATGAACACGGCTTCATTGAGCTATTAACGGCAGTTTTAAGTCAAAGAAGTATTTTCACTATCTGATCGGCATGTAAAGCGTCTGGGTCATGCCCATTATATGAGTGGAAGTTTTTTTGGTTGAAAATTTGGCTTTATGGCCCTTCTTCCGCGCAAAATCAAGAAATAAAAATTAACCAAATTTATAAGCAACCCAAATTTTCGCACTACGGCTTGATTACGGGCAATACAAATTATCTTGTGTTTGTATTGCCCTTGATCAAGCCTCATCGCGAAAATTTGAGTTAATTATAAATTTGGTTAGTTTTTATTTCTTGATTTTGCGCGGAAGAAGGGCCATAAAGCCAAATTTCAAACCAAAAAAATCATCTTACTCCGTGATGGCCACAAAAACATTAGATTTTATGAGTGGAAGTGTTTATTCAGAGTCTCTCTTCTTCGACTAGTACAACATTCATTTATGACTTCACAACATTTTCATAGACATTCTCTCCCGCAGGATGTCTGAATCAGAGATGTGCTGGTACACCGGTCGCCGGACCGGATCGGTCTGTATTTCAGGTCTGCACAGGCCGGCTGTTGTTATTTTAAGCAATGCGCAAATTCATCAATAAGGAAGATATTTCTTTGAATGAAAAACGTCTTTTGATCATTCAGTTAAGCCGATTACGTAGCCTATTAGTTATTATATCTTCAAGCATATTAAAAATGATTTTTAGTTAACAATGACAGTTATGTTGATTTTGATGATGCCTGCAGTCAAATCTCGTTAAATCGGAGTGGTAAACTTCCGAAAGAGAACCATCTCTCTTTCCTCTTATTGACTACTTACGCTATTTTACATATGCATTAAGATGTGGATTATTACGGATTATAATGTGCATTTAATCAAGATCTGACATTCGAGGTCCTACGTGCAATTAACGAGCTCTGTGGCAATGCTATCTGTGATTGTTATCTTGTGTGTCAACGGGTTTTGCAAGAAAATGTCATTTGCTTGACATCATTTAAGTGACCACTGCGCGCAATAAGGTAGCACTGAGCCACCACATGGAGAGGGACATTTCACTCTCATCAGCTGTTGCCAACAGCGGGTGAAGCAGTACATGGCGTTGATGTGAAAATAGCTCTTTTGGCCGTAAATCTTTCCAACCTTTGAACCAATAAGCATCTGATTAACTCAATCTTTGAAATACTGTTGATATAGAACATCATTTCATCTTTCATGTCATCGATCAAATCTCAAAAGGAAATATATTGATCAGAGTACAAAAGTTAGTTCATGAGTAAACATCGAGGAAATTGACAATATTTATTGACGGCAAACACTTCTTCGACTATTTAATATCGAGCTTATAACAAATATTTCACGATTTCTCCATTGAGTTTTTGAATCCAGGTTATTTATGAAAGACATCTGATCCGGCAGACGTGCTTCTTTGTAGCAGTCAAGAGGTGTACAATGTCATGTAAAAGTTTCAGGATCAACGTCGTTCCCTGAATGTGCTCTCTAATCTGTTAAGATCGAATTTCAATTGCCTTGAAAAAAGATGAATTGGACAAGTAAAGGTTTTCCTAAATTAGTTCCACGGTAGCACACACTAGTTCAAGATAAGTCAAGCAGTTTCAAGTAGTTTATAGTGTGACATCCGGCGCGACGCTTCGCTTCGCTTTGCTTCGCTTCGCTTGCGCCGGATGTCACACTTTTGCGGGTTTTTTCAAAAAAAATCAAAATTTCAAAAAATTTCAAAAATTTAGGTAGACTTCAAATTTCACGTGGCTGAAGGCCGAAGGGCGAAAATTTAAGCGTTTTTAAAAATACACAATTTTCAAATTTTTCAAAATCTCAAATTTGAGAATTACAATCGGGCGAAGCGCGAAGCCCTAGAACCTTCGGTTCGATTTTCACCCTCGCTTAAATCATGACCGTTCCAGGACACCGAAAAAATCATAAAAGTTGAGAATCTCAAATTTGTGATTATGACATTTTTCATTGCTTAAATCATGACCGTTCTAGGACACTAAAAATTATAAAAGTTGAGTATCTCAAATTTGAGAATTACAATCGGGCGAAGCGCGAAGCCCTAGAACCTTCGGTTCGATTTTCATTGCTTAAATCATGACCGTTCTAGGACACCGAAAATTAGTATTTTTAAAAACGTCTTTTAAATCCATCTTTCAGGTTTTTAAAATATATCATGTGACTAAAAATATTTGAAGGAATTGACCATATTCTTAACAATAAGTTTAGGTACTTTTACAATTGTCATTCAATTGTAGAGAACATCTGCTTCCCGCATTTAAGAATAAAATGCATTTCAGTGTAAGGAGCTTTGTCCTCCAACTCAAACATTTGAAAGGAAACAATGTATGAAAGAACAAACAGCTGCTACTTACTCTGTGAAACAAATGACATTTTAATTGTACGTTAGGCGAGTTGTTTTAAATTCTTGTTAGTGCGTCAGCACATCCGTATGACGTTAAGATATCTGCCAGCTGTACTGTTTTCATTTATCTCTCTCGTCTGTCATTGTATCGTGTGCTCAGATTGTTGTGTTATTATTTCAATCAACACTTATCATCTGCTTGCTCTCATCGTTCCGCTATCTTTAATTACGTTATTCTTATATTTTGAACATAGTGATTTGTACTAATTTATCCGTCAATCATGAGTCAAGCAGTCGTTGAACAACAAGCCAACATAGCAACGGTACTTCCAGAGTTATTAAAAAATTTTGCGGATTTGTTAATTCAATCGTAGAAACATTCTGAATACTTTTCGTATATAGACCAGCAAGTGAATAAAGCGCCTCTACTCTTCAATCCTGACGCTATACGTTCTGCTCGAAAAGCATACAAAGAGCAACATAAAATCGCAGCCAGAGCAAAGAAGGAAGCAGCACTTCCCTTCAGAATCGAAACATTTACAAAACAGTTGAAGGAAAGTGTTGTTGAACGTCATACATTCATCGAATCAGTGGAATATTTTACAGAACCGGCGGGGGACATATCAACGACAGTGAATTCTTTGAAACAACACGCGTGTTGAAATACGAAAAACAAAGCCATTCTTTTGAGTGTCACATGTAAAATTTTTATTGGAAAACACGCAAATCATATATTATCCTTGTGTGAGAATAATAAAGCAGATTTCACATATCTCTTAAAACATCACAATATTAACTTTTCACGAACTGAATTGAGTTTCGCAATGAAGTTGGCAAAACTGGCAGATAAATATCAAGATCTTTGTTAGAGTTTTAGTCTCGCTTCCTATACGACTGTTAAAAACTAATCTTTCAATCTTGGAGCAGTGTCTTTCACAAGATGAGGGTTTTTGGAATAATTGATTATTCAACCCTTCTGTTTTAAATGCAATGTTATTTCCTCTTGCACATGTAAATACAATAGAGTGTTTCATCCAATGAAACCTTGTCCTCGCGTGGACATAAATCTTATTGTTTAGAAAATTTGTATCTGTCGGTTTTAAATGCAATGTTATTTCCTCTTGCACATGTAAATACAATAGAGTGTTTCATCCAATGAAACCTTGTCCTCGCGTGGACATAAATCTTATTGTTTAGAAAATTTGTATCTTATATCAATGTTATTTCCTGTTTTAAATGCAATGTTATTTCCTGTTTTCAATCATTTTCATTATGTTGTTATATGCAATGTTATTTCCTGTTTTAAATGCAATGTTATTTCCTGTTTTAAATGCAATGTTATTTCCTGTTTTAAATGCAATGTTATTTCCTGTTTTAAATGCAATGTTATTTCCTGTTTTCAATCATTTCATTATGTTGTTATATGTCGTCATTTTTCTCAAATTTCTTCATCCAATGAAACCTTGTCCTCGCGTGGACAAATTTACATGTATTTCAATGTAAAAAGGATGTACTACCAAATTGAATGTATGCAAAGTGGTTGTAACCAAATTGAAATATCCATGTTTGTTTTTAATTTCTCATTTACGGAATATAATAGAAATATTGTATCTTCTAAAAAAATGAGAAACATCAGAGACTTCCAAAATATAAAAATATACAGCAAACAAAACCACATTAAATTTCGATTTAAATGAGATTGCTAAGGCAAATTGGGAGAAAAGAATTTTCACATATTGATTGAGTAATGAATTACTATTGTTAAAAGATGAGCGAAACACCGAACTCTATGTAGTTAAACACCTAACACCAAATGGCAACAATGTAACGTTTAAATTAGATTAAATTAAATAATTTCAAAATCGAATAAGTAGTAAAGAAAGACATTCCATTAGAGACCCAGTTTTAAATCAATACCCCCCCCAAGTATTGTAAGGGAAAGTCATCATTATAAAAATGTTTTCAATCAATAACCCCGTCTGACTCCAAGTAGTAAAGAAAGACATTCATTAAGAGCCCCAGTTTAAATCAATACCCCCTTCCTAATAGTAATGAAAGAGTCCTCATAATTAACCCATTAAATCAATACCCCCAGATACCCCCCCCCAAGTAGTAAGGAAAGTCATCATATAAAAAATGTTTTAAATCAATACCCCTCCTTCTGACAAGTAGTAAAGAAAGACATCATTAGATTACCAGTTTTTAAATCAAAACCCCCCCCCCAAGTAGTAAGAAGTCATCATTATAAAAATGTTTTAAATCATATACCCCCTTCTGACTAAGTAGGTAAAGAAAGACATCATTAGAGACCAGTTTTAAATCAATACCCCCCCCCTTCTGACTTCTAGGGTCCCTTAAGAAATTTTTTATTATAAACATGAGCAACATAAATAAGTTTTTTAAATTATATGGAACGCAAACTGACGACAAATTTCGACCTAAAGAAAATCGCTCTAATCGATTAGAAATAAAAGAATTTTCATGTTCTAATGAGAAAACGAATTACAATTCCTAAAAAATAGGCCAACGGTAACCTTCAGTTCCCGGAACTAAAGTTCCATCAATAACTGTAAATTTCATAACGAATCTTCACACTTCAGACCAACAACGGCGTCACATTGGTCAGCAGTATCTTTAGTAAAAACGGAGATAATTATTATTTTGAACTCATACGTAATTGGCCCCCTACAAATGAAGTAAAAGAATACTTGGAACGTAGACATACAATACCATTTCAAATTCAAAAACCGGGAACAACTTATAGTGGAACAATTATGT